>ML406025.1:13190-60466 GCA_005239525.1 Nicotiana knightiana
ACCTGCGGCTTCACAGGTGCGTAAAATCCATCGCACCTGCGGTCCCCAGCCAAGCCTGCCCACTCTCGCACCTGCGGTACTTGAGCCGCACCTGCGGTCAAATCCTCGCAGGTGCGGTTACACCAGATGACAACAATCTTAACTTCTTCAAACTTCAAGTCTTGATCCGTTAACCACTTGAAATCCACCCGAGGCCCCCGGGACCCCGTCCAATCATACCAACCTATCTCAAAACATAACACGGACTTGCTCGAAGCCTCAAATCACATCAAACAACATTGAAACGATGATTCACTCTTCAATCCAAATCTTTAAGAACTTAGAATTTCAAACTTCTACATCCGACGCCGAAACCTATCAAATCACACCCCGATTGACCTCAAATTTTTCACACAAGTCATATTCAACATTACGGACCTGCTCCAACTTCCGGAATCACATTCCGACCTCGATATCAAAACTTTCACTTCCGGTCGGATTTCTCAAAAACCTTCAAATTTCTATCTTTAGCCAAATGACCCCAAAATGACCTACGGTCATCCAAATTCACTTCCGATCGCGCTCCCAATTCCAGAATCACCATACGAAGCTATACCCAGACTCGGAATCCCAAACGGACATTAACCTCACTGATATGCACTTCAAGCCCAAATTCATGAAATTCTTCTAAAATGCTAACTTCCACAATATATGCGAAAATGCTCCCGGGTTATCCAAACCCTGAGCCGGACATACAAGTAAGTCCGAAATCTTCATACGAACCTGCTGGAACCTTCAAATCTTGATTCGGAGGTCGTTTACTCAAAATTCTAACCTTAGTTGATTTCTCTAACTTAAGGCTTCTGAATGAGAATTTTCTTTCCAAATCAATTCTAAACTTCCTAGAATTCAATTTTGACCACGCTCACGGGTTATAATACTTGAAACGGAGCTTCTCACGACTTCAAACCGCTGAACAAGCTGGAGCTCAAAATGACCGGTCGGGTCGTTACATCTCTCTTAGGCCTTCAACATTAGGAACACATAAACGGCCCTGAAGTCTCAGAACACCATCATCTCCAATAGTAACCTCCTTGGAACCACCCTGAACCAATGTCTCCCGAAGCTCTACCAAGCACAGATCGTCAAACTGCCGAGCCTTAATTTTACCCAATAACGAAGACTGAGCAACCACATGTGCTAGAACTCGACGAGGCTCTGAAAGGTATAATCTCACCATGCGATTTGCCACGGACTGAATGTCCAAGGCTAGAGGTCTATCCTCTGCTGCAATATAAGCCAAGCTACCCGTACTTTCCGCCTTCCTGCTCAAAGCATCTGCAACCACATTCGCCTTGCCCGAATGATAAAGAATGGTGATGTCATAATCCTTCAGCAACTCAAGCCACCTGCGATGTTCAAATTAAGATCCCTCTATTTGAACATGTGATGTAAGCTGTGGTGATCCGTATAAACCTCACAGGACACCCCATACAAATAGTGCCTCCAAATCTTAAGAGCATGAACAATCGTCGCCAACTCCAAATCGTGCACAGGATAATTCTTCTCATGAACCTTCAGCTAGCGCGAAGCATAAGCAATAACTCTCCTTTCCTGCATCAACAAACACCCCAAGCCAACGCGTGAAGTGTCGCAATATGTTGTATACATCCCAGAACCGGAAGGCAATGCTAGAACTGGTGCTGAGGTCAATGTTGTCTTGAGCTTCTGAAAGCTCGACTCACACTCGTCGGACCATCAGAAAGGGGAATTACTCTGAGTCAATCTAGTCAATGGAGCTGCAATGGAAGAGAAGCCCTCCACAAATCGCCGGTAGTAGCCTGCTAGACCCAAGAAACTCTTGATCTCTGTAGCTGAAGTAGGACGCAGCCAACTCTGAACCGCCTCAATCTTCTGAGGATCAACCTTGATACCCTCTCCGGATACCACATGCCCCACGAATGCCACGGAACCCAACCAAAACTCACACTTGGAGAACTTAGCATATAGCTTCTGTTCTCGCAAAGTCTAGAGCACAACTCTCAAATGATGCTCGTGCTCCCCCAGGATACGTGAGCAAATCAAAATGTCATCAATGAAGACAATGACAAAGGAATCAATATATGGCTTGAATACCCTGTTCATCAAGTCCATAAATGCTGCTGGGGCATTAGTCAAGCCAAAGGACATCACCAGGAACTCATAATGGCCATATCTCGTACGAAAAGCAGTCTTCGGAACATATGAGGCCCGAATTCTCAACTGATGATATCCCGATCTCAAATCAATCTAGAAAACACCCGAGCACCCCGCAACTGGTCAAACAAATCATCGATGCGCGGCAAAGGATACTTGTTCTTAATGGTGACCTTGTTCAACTGGCGGTAATCAATACACATCCGCATAGTCCCATCCTTCTTCTTCACAAATAAAACTGGGGCACCCCACGACGATACACTCGGCCTGATAAACCCCTTAGCTAACAACTCCTCAAGCTGCTCCTTTAACCCCTTCAACTCTTTCGGAGCCATACGGTACAAAGGAATAGATATAGGCTGGGTGCCTGGAGCTAAATCAATGCAGAAATCAAAATCACTATCCCGAGGCATGCCTAGAAGGTATGAAGGAAATACATCAGCAAACTCTCGAACCACTGGCACTGAATCAATCATCGGAGACTCGGTGGTGGTATCCCTCACATAAGCAAGATAGGGCAGACAACCCTTCTCGACCATATGTCGAGCCTTCAGGAATGAAACAACCCGGCTAGCTGCACTAACTGAGGAACCTCTCCACTCCAGCCTAGGCAACTAGGGCATGGCTAAAGTGACTGTCTTGGCATGACAATCTAGCACGATATGATAGGGAGATAGCCAATCCATGCCTAGAATAATCTTGAAATCAACCATGTTGAGAAATAGGAGATCCGCTTTGGTCTCGAACCCACAAAATGAAATCACACAGGACCGATAAATCTTGTCTACTACCACAAAATCGCCCACGGGAGTGGACAGATAAATAGGAGTACCCAAGGACTTGCGAGGAACATCCAGGAAACAAGCAAATAAGGCCGGCACATATGAATAAGTGGATCCTGGATCAAATAACACCTGATGCATCTCTACCACATACTGAAATAGTACTTGTGATCAAGGCATCTGAGGCTACTGCATCTGATCGGGCCGGAATAACATAGAATCTAGCTGGAGCACCAGATGACTGACCTCCGCTGGAACGAATAGGGGCCGGCAGAGCTCCCCCTGCTTGGCCTCCACCTCTGGGACGAACTCTACCAGCCTTCCCTCCACCTCTTAGTGGAAAAACCATCGGTGCTGAAAATGTAGGATGATAACTCTGCTGAACGGCCTTACCCCGAAGCCTGGGACAAGTCCTCCTTATATGGCCTGGATCCCCACACTCATAACATCTCGCCGGTGGCATGGCCTGCTGCCCTGAAGAAGAAACTTGGATAGCTAGGGGATGGTGAGAACCCTCCGGCATGGCACTGAAGTAAGGACTAGAAGACCCCTGATGACCGGAATACCCGCTTGAGGAACACTGAATGGCTGGTGGATGGTAGGAACTCTCTGGCATGGCGCTGAAATAGGGCCTCACTGGAGCACCATGGGGAGGTGGTGGAGGAGCTGAATATGGAGGCCTGCTAGGCTGGCCTCTATCGAACTGACCTCTACCTCTGGCTGGGGCACCTCTGAAATTTCCTGAAAATCTAGCTCTCTTATCCTGCTGACTCTACTCTCTGCCCCTCGAACGATAACCCTAAATTCGACGAGCTATCTTGACCACAAGCTGATAGGGAGTCCACATCTCCACCTCTCGGGCCATATTGGCCCTAATACCTAAGTGCAGCCCATCTACAAATCTCTGCACTCTCTCAGAATCAGTAGGAAGTATCATAAGGGCATGACGAGACAACTCCGAAAACCTGGCCTCGTAGTCTGTCACTGACATTTGTCCCTGCTCCAGCTGCTCAAACTGATACCGTAGCTCTTCCCTCTCGGAGGGTGGAATATACCTGTCCAGGAATAACTGAGTGAACTGCTCCCAGGTGATAGGAGGGGAACCTACCGGTCTACCAAGGACATAGGACTGCCACCATCTGTGGGCCCTACCCTCAAGTTGAAAAGTAGTGAAGTCAACTCCATGGGACTCCAGTATCCTCATGTTGTGCAGTCTGTCCCTGCACCTATCAATGAAATCCTAGGCATCCTCTCCCTTATCACCTCCGAAGATAGGAGGGTGCAATCGGGTCCATCTATCCAGTAACTTCTGCGGATCGCTGTCCGCAGCTGGTCTGAGCTCAAGTGCTGCTGCTACAGGCTGGGCTCCACCCACGGGCAGTGTACCCAGGGTTTGATAAACTGCTGCTGCATGACCTGCAGCCTGCGCAGTAGGGGTCTGGACTACCCCTCCTGCATGAGATGTGGCAGGATCCGCTGGAAATAAACCAGCCTGCGTCATGGTGTCCATGAATCTCATCATACGGCCCACGACCTCCTGGAAGCCTGGCGCCATCATAAAGTCTACTGGGACAGGATCTGCTGGGGCCACCTCGCCCTGCTCCTCTGTGATAGGATCCTCTGCCGGATCTACTAGGTGTTCTACTGGAAAAGCTCTGGGATGCCCTCGTCCCCTACCTTGGGCCAGTGCCCTCCCCCGGCCTCTACCACGGCCTCAGACGGCGGGGGTAGCGGCATCTCCTAGGTATGGAACGTCAGCCGTGCGTGTCCTCACCATCTGTGAGAGAATAGAAGAGTGAGATTTAATAAACCATCAACTGCAAGATAGAACATGAATAAAGAGATGTTTCCTAACACCCTATAGCCTCCCGAAGATAAATACAGACGTCTCCGTATCGATCCGCAAGACTCTATTATGTTTGCCCCTGACTTGTGAGACCTAAGTGAACCTAGAGCTCTGATACCATGTTGTCATGACCCAAATCCCAATTTAGGCCGCGATGACGCCCAACTTCGATGTCAGGCAAGCCAACCTTAATTTACTAGTGATCTCTTTTTTGATTTATAAAATAATTCACCATACTTAAGAGATTTTCTTTCAAATGCATAAATTCGAATTAAATTAGTGACTTAGACAACCTAAAGTGAGCAATAATTATAGTAATCACTACCATCATTACAACCCAAAAGAATAGAATATCCACTACGTGGGTATGCCAGGAACTGGCGTCACAGGTCTACGTGCATATAATAGAAACGAGTATCCAAAAGAAAACACAAGTTTTCCCTACTGTCTGAAGAAAAGTAATACAGACATAGCAAAAGAAAGGAGGAACTCCAAGGTGCTGCTAGAGAGATACGTCAAGGAAAGCAGCTCACCGAGAAGTCCATGCCAAGTATATGTCAGGGACGAGCTCCGGATAAATGCTCAGATGTACCTTCCTCAGAGCCTGTACAATTAAGTACAGAAGCGTAGCATGAGTACATAAACATATATGTACCCAGTGAGTATCCCGCCTAATCTCGAAGAAGTAGTGACGAGAGGTAGACGTGATACTTACTAGGGTCAGTATTTTAAATAACATAATTTAATAAGGACTAGGCAGGCATAATAGTCGTAGTAATCACAAATACACAAAATCTCAAGTATAATTGTAATTACCTTTGCACGTAAAATTTCACTAGCATATAATGTACTAAATTCCCCGTCCCACATGAAACCGTTTATACAATTACAACAAACTCCCAGTAAATTATAGAGCACATAATAGGCCGAAAGCGTACGGCCGAAGCGTCGCGAAAATAAATGTGCACTACTGAGGGTCGAACGGCGCGAACCATAGATGCATATATTACCCCGCTCGCGAATCGAACATGCGACGCGGGTGCCGTATACATACACATAACTTTTCAACATTTAGGGATTTAACAGAGATTGTACGTAAAAGCAAGAACTTAAGAAATATGATTTTTGAACATAACTTCCTAATACTTTCACACCAAATTCAAGGATACTATGCAACTCAAATACATTTAGGGACACATGTAAGACACATAAAAGCATGCTTGTAAGTCCTAGAAATACCCAACATAACATAATAGTAGCTACGCACAGACTCTCGTCACTTCGTGCGTGCGTAACCCCCGCAAATAAGGACATGCAATTATTTATAATAACCTATGGGGACAATTCTCTCTTACAAGGTTAGAAAGGAGACTCACCTTGTGTCGAACCTACTCTCCGGGTCAAGAACGCGCCCGAAAACTCCAAACTCGTCACCCAAGGACTCGAAACTAGCCAAATGTTATACAAATATATCAATTTATACTCAAAAGTATGGAATTCTCCTATTTACTTAGTTATTTCACCTTACTTTGAAAAATCCTAAAATACACCCCCAGGCCCACAATGCTCGGATTGCGGAAATTTTTGAAGGAATCAATTTCCCATAGCCTAAGGATCATTAATATATAGTTTTTGTGTGATTTCATGGCGAATTCCTTGGTAATTCTTCCAATTTTTATAAAACCTAGGTTTTTACTCTAACCCTTAAATTTTCACTAATTAATGAGTTAATCTACATAAGAATCCAAGTATTAGACTAAGTTTATGGTAGGAATTACTTACCTCAAAATAGCTAGGTCGTTTGGCTCTCTTGCATGCTCTAATATCACCCCAAGGAAGAAGAAGAATGCCCAAAAATGGTTTAAGTCCCGTTTTAAAACACACTGCCCAACTTCCCCTTCTATGTGAACGCAGCAGGGGCAGTGCGTTCGCGATGAACAAATGTCCAAGGCCTGATGAGGCCTTCTATGCGAACGGGGAGGGGTCTTCGTGAACGCGGAGGCTAGCTTGGCTAGACCTACGCGAACGCGGCTGGGGGGGAGGGTGCGAACGCACTATATAAGGGCGAAGCTGGTCTGGCTCAATGCCCTACCCTATGCAAACACGGAGCGCCTATGCGAATGCATAGGGCATATTTTTACCCCTGCCCAGATTCTTTCTATGCGAACGCGACAGAGCAACCGCGAACGCATAGAAGGAAACCAGACCCAGAAATTCTGGTGTGTTGCATTTAACTCCGAGGGGTTCGAAATTCACCCGAGCCCCTCGGGACCCTGTCCAAAGACACTGGCAGGTCTGTATTCATGATACGGACTTGCTCGAATTTTTGGAACGTGAAAAACAATAACAAAACTAAGAATTCGACCCCAAAACCAAATTGAATCAAACTTGTGAACTTAAAGTTCTAGAATTCGCTTTCAATGCGCCGAACCGACCTATACTACTCGGAATGACACCAAATTTTGCAAGCAAGTCATAAATGGCATAACGGAACTATTCTTTATCTCGAAATTCCGTTCAGACCTCGATAACACAAAAATACGTTTCAAACCAAATTTCAAACTTAAGGAAACTCTAATTTCGATATTGGGCGCCGAAACGCCCCTAGGTCATCCAAAACCCATTCCGAACATACGCCCAAGTCCGAAATTATTATACGAAGCTACCCGAACCATCGAAACTCGATTCCGAGGTCGTTTACTCAAAATGTTGACCGAAGTCAAACTTAGCCTTAAAGGCTAACCTTAAGGAACCAAGTGTTCCTATACCACCCTAAACACTTCCGAATCCCGAATCACATATCCCCGCAAGTCATAAATCATAATAAGCTACTACGAGAAGTCTCATTTAGGGGAACGGGGTCCTGATACGCAAAATGACTAGTCGGGTCGTTATACCCCAGCTGCACTGTGCGATCGCACACACCTTCTTGCGATCACACAGACCAAAAATCCAACCTTCAAATTTTCCTTTTTCGCGATCGCAGAACAAGGACCGTGATCGCATTTCACACTAGATGCACCAGCAAACAACAGCAACAAATCACCTAAAAATGGTCCGAAACCACCCCGAAACACACTCGAGGCCCCGTCCAATCACACGACTCAGTCCCATAACATCCCACGGACTTTCTCGAGGCTTCAAATCACATCAAACAATGTCGAAATCATGAATCGCACTAAAATTCAAACTTCATGAACTTGAAATTTCCAACTTCTACATCTGATGCCGAAACCTATCAAATCACGTCCGAATGATCCCAAATTTTGCACACAAGTCACATTCGACATTATGGACCTGCTCCAACTTCCGGAATCGCATTCCGACCCCGATATCAAAATTTTCACTTCCGGTCGGATTTCTCAAAAACCTTAAAATTCCTATCTTTAGCCAAATGACTTCAAAATGACCTACGGACATCCGAATTCACTTCTGATCGCGCTCCCAACTCCAGAATCACCATACAAAGCTATTTTCAGACTCAGAATCCCAAACGGATATCAATAACTCTGAAATGCTTTACAACCCAAATTTATGAAGTCCTTCTAAAATACTAACTTCCACAATATACGCCGAAACGCTCCCGGGTTATCCAAAACCCGATCCGGAATATGCCCAAGTCCGAAATCATCATACGAACCTGCTGGAACCTTCAGATTCCGATTCCGAGGTCGTTTACTCAGAATCCCAATCTTAGTCAATTTCTCCAACTTAAGACTTCCGAAATGAGAATTTTCTTTCCAAATTAACTCTAAACTTCCCGAAATTCAACTCCGACCACGCCCACGAGTCATAATACCTGAAATGGAGCTGCTCATGACTTCAAACCGCTGAACGACACGCTAAAGCTCAAAACGACCGGTCGGATCATTACACAAAGTAAGTAAAGGCCAAGTCACTATTACTACAATCTAAAAATGTATTGGAAACATAATCTTTATCAAAACAGTATAGGATCTTTCTATCCTTAAGATTTAACCACTTAACAATTAACAAAAAAATCGAAAAAATGCTAAGCCTTATGTTTTCTTCGATAAGCTAATGCTGGCAACTATATGAAATTTAAATGATGTCCAGAAAAGTTGGTCAATCCATTTTACTTGCCCCCAATTAAAAGAAAAAAAATTCATTACTATCAGACTATTAAATGACGCAAAAAGTCCATTAATTATAAAGAATATAAATGGATATAAAGTAAATACACTGATACATTTTTTGTCATCACTTCAAGAATAACTATGGACTAATATTGGTATTTCTTTTATGTCATCTCAGCATTATTTTAGTGTGGCCTTTGTCAATAATAAAATTTTCTGATTACTCGTCATGGAAAGGGAAATATTAAAAAGAGATCCACTTACTTTTCCCATTTCCTTCACAGATCTTAATTAGAAAGTTTCTTCTATGTTTCAAGACATTGATAAAATACTTTATTTACCCTATTTATCACATAAAGTATCAAACTGAAGTTCCATAAGTCAAATATCCAAGGAAACTAAGCAGATGATTTAATTCAAGTACAAACTCTTTAGGACAATTGTAATATAACACATTCTCTATATCAAGATATGTTCAGTAAACTGGTAGTGCTCAAGACCCCATATATACCTCAGTCATGGGGTTCTTTTGAATCTTCATTTGATGAATAATCAATTTCTACCAGAGTCAATAAACAAAAATAATAGAGTTCATGAAATACTGGAAAAGATATAATCAAACATAAAATTTTATTCAAGATAGTTAGCTCAAGATGGTACTTACTCTAAAACTTCCCAATTCGAGGTTAATCAACAACTTCTAATGCTTGATCAGTCAAGTAACGTTAATGATGTTTTTGTGTTATTCTATCTGCAAGAGCACCTTATGTTTGAAATGGCACTCAGCCTAGGTGGTGTTTTTCTTTATCAAAATTTTTGTTTGTTCCTGCCACCGATTTTGCATAAACTATACTTTTTTATAAGTGCATTTGTAGTACATTATATTTAATTTTCAAGACTTATAATCAAGGAAACAAAAAGTTATATACCATGTAACACTTACAAAATAAACTCTACAATAATCATGCAAGGCATTCCTTGATTTCTTGTTTTATTTGTCCTTAATTTTAGTAGATAAACTCATAGAACATAAAGTATCTTATGGTATTAATACAGTGTGCTAAAAATTTATTATACTTCAATTCACAAATAAAACTCAATATCTAACAATAGTACAATTTTACGAAGTACTTACTTCCGAAAGTGTAAATACTACTACATGCTACTGTATCAAAAATCATCCTACCTATCCAGTCAGATGAAAATTAAAGAAACTCTTATAATCACCAATAATAAGCAACATCAAAGCTAGAGCTTTCAGAGTATGGGTATTAAACCTTCATAACACACAATATAATGAATAAAATCTATCAATAGAACTTAATTCATCCGATTTTTGTCAATCTCAACCCATACTCAATTTTAGTGCTTTATCAAAATTGGATTTTCATGAGTTCTTACCTTTTTTTCCTCGGCTATGGAGAGTGAGGTGTGTGCGAATAGGTAGTTATGAAAAAATTGAAAATATATTGATTCACAATTCATGAAAATATTAACATATACAAAACAAAGTAAAAAAAAAGGAAGAACAACATGCATTATGAGTAAAATTAAATATCCTTCTTGTTTTTAAGTTAGCAGAATAAAAATGTCAATACCTTAAAAGTAAGAAGAAATAGATCCAAATTAGCGAGAAGAAGGCAACATCAACGAAATTGGACGGAGAATAACCCTTAAAATGGTAATTCCTCATCGTCTGGTTGGAAAACACAAAATCCAAGGAAATTTATCCATGAAATTGGAAACAGTTACAAAGATCTAAAAGAAGCAAAGAATAAAGAAGACAAAGTAAAAACAAAGAAGATGCGAGCAAATATTGAGAGAATGATACCTGAAATCTAATAGATTGATAGATAAGAAGATGAAAAGAGATATAAGTATTGTTGAAAGCTTGAAGAAGGAGAACTGAAGTACTCCTCCGATCGATTGGAATAGAAGAGAAGGAAGTCGGAAGAGCAAATGCTTCCAGACGTGTAAAATGAAGGCACTTTTTCCTTTGAGCGAAAATGATAATTTTTTCCTTGGTTGACCATCTTTTCATTTTTATGAATAAGTATTAGCAAATTCCAACAAACAGGGAATAAAAAATAATTAATTAAGCTACTTCCTTGGCTCAGGTCTCCTCTTATACATGCCTTTAGATCTCCACCCGTCTTGTCTGTTTCTAAAAGTTGTAGGATATTTGTGCGATTTTCTCGTCCTTTTTTCTGGACAATTACTATCTTGTAACTCCATACGATCTCTATCAATCCTCAATACTCTACTTCCTACTCCTCCATTTCTTTACTTTTAAATCCCACCAACAATAATGAGTCATCATATAAAGCAATCCCATTACAAGCCCTTTAACACGTCTTCCCTATTCCATAAATTTTTAGCCAAATAAATAAATATAAATTCAAACAAACAGATGTTGCTCGAACACAATTTTTAAGAAAAGTTCCCAAATCATCTACCTTGTTAATCCTTCCTAACACATGATATAATGAATAAAATCTACCAATAGAACTTAATTCATCCGATTTTTGTCAAACTCAACCCATACTCAATTTTAATGCTTTATCAAAATTGAGTTTTCATGAGTTCTTACCTTTTTTTCCTAGGCTATGGAGAGTGAGGTGTGTGTGAAGAGGTAGTTATGAAAAATCTGAATATTGATTCACAATTCATGAAAATATTAACACATACAAAACAAAGTAAAGAAAAGAAAGAACAACATGCATTAGGAGTAAAATTAAATAACCTTCTTGTTTTTAAGTTAGTAGAATAAAAATATCAGTACCTTAAAAGTAAGAAGAAATAGAACCAAATTAGAGAGAAGAAGGCAATATCAATGAAATTGGACGGAGAATAACCCTTAAAATGGTAATTCCTCATCGGCTGGTTGGAAAACACAAAATCCAAGAAAATTTGTCCACGAAATTAGAAACAGTTATAAAGATCTAAAGGAAGAAAAGAAAGAAAGAAGACAAAGTAAAAACAAAGAAGATGCGAGCAAATATTGAGAGAATGATACTTGAAATCTAATAGATTGATAGATAAGAAGATGAAAAGAGATACAAGTATTGTTGAAAGCTTGAAAAAGGAGAACTGAAATACTCCTCCGAACTATTGGAATGGAAGAGAAGGAAGTCGGAAGAGCAAATGTTTCCAGACGTGTAAAATGAAGGCACTTTTTCCTTTGAGCGAAAAATGACAATTTTGCCCTTGGTTGACCATCTTCTCATTTCTATTAATAATAAGTATTAAAATGCCAACAAACAAGGAATAAAAAATAAATTAATTAACCTGCTTCCTTGGCTCAGGTCTCCTCTTATACATGCCTTTACATCTCCATCCATCTTGTCCGTTTCTAAAAGTTGTGGGATATCTGTGCGATTTTCTCGTCCTTTTTTCTGGACAATTACTATCTTGCAACTCCATACAATCTCTATCAATCCTTAACACTCTACTTCCTACTCCTCCATTCCTTCACTTTTAAATCCCACCAACAACAATGAGTCATCACATAAAGCAATCACATTACAGGCCCTTTAATATGTCTTCCCTATTCCATAAATTTTTACCCAGATAAATGAATATAAATTCAAACAAACAGATGTTGCTCGAGCACAACTTTTAAGAAGAGTTCCCAAATCATCTTAAGCCTTATTAAACCTTCCTAACACGTGATATAATGAATAAAATCTATCAATAGAACTTAATTCATCCGATTTTTGTCAATCTCAACCCATACCCAATTTTAGTGCTTTATCAAAATTGGGTTTTCATGAGTTCTTGCCCTTTTTTTCCTCGGCTATAGAGAGTGAGGTGTGTGCGAAGAGGTAGTTGTGAAAAAACTGAAAACATATTGATTCACTATTCATGGAAATATTAACATATACAAATCAAAGTAAAGTAAAGGAAGAACAACATGCATTAGGAGTAAAATTAAATATCATTCTTGTTTTTAAGTTAGCAGAATAAAAATGTCAATACCTTAAAAGTAAGAAGAAATAGAGCCAAATTAGCGAGAGAAGGCAACATCAATGAAATTGGACGGAGAATAACCCTTAAAATGGTAATTCCTCATCGTCTGGTTGGAAAACACAAAATTCAAGGAAATTTGTCCATGATATTGGAAACAGTTACAAAGATCTAAAAGAAGCAAAGAAAGAAAGAAGACAAAGTAAAAACAAAGAAGATGTGAGCAAATTTTGAGAGAATGATACCTGAAATCTAATAGATTGATAGATAAGAAGATGAAAAGAGATACAAGTATTGTTGAAAGTTTGAAGAAGGAGAACTGAAATACTCCTCCGAACGATTGGAATGGAAGAGAAGGAAGTCGGAAGAGCAAATGTTTCCAGACGTGTAAAATGAAGGCACTTTTTTCTTTGAGCAAAAAATGACAATTTTGCCCTTGGTTGACCATCTTCTCATTTCTATTAATAATAAGTATTAAAATGCCAACAAACAGAGAATAAAAAATAAATTAATTAACCTGCTTCCTTGGCTCAGGTCTCCTCTTATACATGCTTTTACATCTCCATCCATCTTGTCCGTTTCTAAAAGTTGTGGGATATCTGTGCGATTTTCTCGTCCTTTTTTCTGGACAATTACTATCTTGCAACTCCATACAATCTCTATCAATCCTTAACACTCTACTTCCTACTCCTCCATTCCTTCACTTTTAAATCCCACCAACAACAATGAGTCATCACATAAAGCAATCACATTACAGGCCCTTTAATATGTCTTCCCTATTCCATAAATTTTTACCCAGATAAATGAATATAAATTCAAACAAACAGATGTTGCTCGAACACAACTTTTATGAAGAGTTCCCAAATCATCTTAAGCCTTATTAAATCTTCCTAACACATGATATAATGAATAAAATCTATCAATAGAACTTAATTCATCCGATTTTTGTCAATCTCAACCCATACCCAATTTTAGTGCTTTATCAAAATTGGGTTTTCATGAGTTCTTACCCTTTTTTCCTCGGCTATGGAGAGTGAGGTGTGTGCGAAGAGGTAGTTATGAAAAACCTGAAAACATATTGATTCACAATTCATGGAAATATTAATATATACAAATCAAAGTAAAGTAAAGGAAGAACAACATGCATTAGGAGTAAAATTAAATATCATTCTTGTTTTTAAGTTAGCAGAATAAAAATGTCAATACCTTAAAAGTAAGAAGAAATAGAGGAAAATTACCGAGAGAAGGCAACATCAACAAAATTGGAGAATAACCCTTAAAATGGTAATTCCTCATCGTCTGGTTGGAAAACACAAAATTCAAGGAAATTTGTCCATGAAATTGGAAACAGTTACAAAGATCTAAAAGAAGCAAAGAAAGAAAGAAGACAAAGTAAAAACAAAGAAGATGTGAGCAAATATTGAGAGAATGATACCTGAAATCTAATAGATTGATAGATAAGAAGATGAAAAGAGATACAAGTATTGTTGAAAGCTTGAAGAAGGAGAACTGAAATACTCCTCCGAACGATTGGAATGGAAGAGAAGGAAGTCGGAAGAGCAAATATTTCTAGACGTGTAAAATGAAGGCACTTTTTTCTTTGAGCGAAAAATAATAATTTTGCCCTTGGTTGACCATCTTCTCATTTCTATTAATAATAAGTATTAGCAAATGCCAACAAACAGGGAATAAAAAATAAATTAATTAACCTGATTCCTTGGCTCAGGTCCTCTTATACATGCCTTTACATCTCCATCCATCTTGTCCGTTTCTAAAAGTTGTGGGATATCTGTGCGATTTTCTCCGTCCTTTTTTCTGGACAATTACTATCTTGCAACTCCATACAATCTCTATCAATCCTCAATACTCTACTTCCTACTCCTCCATTCCTTCACTTTTAAATCCCACCTACAACAATGAGTCATCACATAAAGCAATCACATTACAGGCCCTTTAACATGTCTTCCCTATTCCATAAATTTTTATCCAGATAAATGAATATAAATTCTAACAAACAAATGTTGCTCGAACACAACTTTTAAGAAGAGTTCCCAAATCATCTTAAGCCTTATTAAACCTTCCTAACACATGATATAATGAATAAAATCTATCAATAGAACTTAATTCATCCGATTTTTGAGAATCTCAATCCATACCCAATTTTAGTGCTTTATCAAAATTGGGTTTTCATGAGTTCTTACCTTTTTTTCCTCGGCTATGGAGAGTGAGGTGTGTGCGAAGAGGTAGTTATGAAAAACGTGAAAACATATTGATTCACAATTCATCGAAATATTAACATATAAAAAACAAAGTAAAGTAACGGAAGAACAACATGCATTAGGAGTAAAATTAAATATCATTCTTGTTTTTAAGTTAGCAGAATAAAAATGACAATACCTTAAAAGTAAGAAAAAATAGAGCCAAATTAGCGAGAAGAAGGCAACATCAACGAAATTGGAGAATGACCCTTAAAATGGTAATTCCTCATCGTCTGGGTGGAAAACACAAAATTCAAGGAAATTTGCCCATGAAATTGGAAACAGTTACAAAGATCTAAAAGAAGCAAAGAAAGAAAGAAGACAAAGTAAAAACAAAGAAGATGTGAGCAAATATTGAGAGAATGATACCTGAAATCTAATAGATTGATAGATAAGAAGATGAAAAGAGATAAAAGTATTGTTGAAAGCTTGAAGAAGGAGAACTGAAATACACCTCCGAACGATTGGACAGGAAGAGAAGGAAGTCGGAAGAGCAAATGTTTCCAGACTTGTAAAATGAAGGCACTTTTTCCTTTGAGCGAAAAATGATAATTTTGCCCTTGGTTGACCATCTTCTCATTTCTATTAATAATAAGTATTAGCAAATGCCAACAAACAGGGAATAAAAAATAAATTAATTAACCTGCTTCCTTGGCTCAGGTCTCCTCTTATACATGCCTTTACATCTCCATCCATCTTGTCTGTTTCTAAAAGTTGTGGGATATCTGTGCGATTTTCTCGTCCTTTTTTCTGGACAATTACTATCTTGCAACTCCATACAATCTCTATCAATACTTAATACTCTACTTCCTACTCCTCCATTCCTTTACTTTTAAATCCCACCAACAACAATGAGTCATCACATAAAGCAATCACATTATAGGCCCTTTAACATGTCTTCCCTATTCCATAAATTTTTACCCAGATAAATGAATATAAATTCAAACAAACAGATGTTGCTCGAACACAACTTTTAAGAAGAGTTCTCAAATCATCTTAAGCCTTATTAAACCTTCCTAACACATGATCTAATGAATAAAATCTATCAATAGAACTTAATTCATCCGATTTTTGTCAATCTCAACCCGTACCCAATTTTAGTGCTATATCAAAATTGGATTTTCATGAGTTCTTACCTTTTATTCCTCGGTTATGGAGAGTGAGGTGTGTGCGAAGAGGTAGTTATGAAAAACCTGAAAACATATTGATTCACAATTCATGGAAATATTAACATATACAAAACAAAGTAAAGTAAAGGAAGAACAACATGCATAGGAATAAAATTAAATATCATTCTTGTTTTTAAGTTAGCAGAATAAAAATGTCAATACCTTAAAAGTAAGAAGAAATAGAGCCAAATTAGCGAGAAGAAGGCAACATCAATAAAATTGGACGGAGAATAACCCTTAAAATGGTAATTCCTCATCGTCTGGTTGGAAAACACAAAATCCAAGAAAATTTGTCCATGAAATTAGAAACAATTACAAAGATCTAAAAGAAGCAAAGTGTCACGACCCAAAATCCCTAAGGTCGTGATGGCGCCAGACATCAAGGTCAGGCAGGCCAAAACATTAATTAATTGAAATAACTTCCCGTTTTAAAACATTTATGAAAATACTTCCTTTCACTTCATTATATAATAACCAAATAAAAGTCTGTTAATTAAAGCAATGGTTTAAATATTTCACTTAAGCAATTATATCCCAATACATATCCCAAAACCCGGTGTCACAAGTACATGAGCAATTTCTAAGAATTCAACAATCATTACAAGCCTGTCCGAAATACAACTGGACAAGGAAATTTAAATGAAATAGATACAGTACGAAGGAGACTCTGTCAGCTGCGGATTGCCTCCGGATGATGCATCTCGCCTAAGTCTCCAAATCCTCCACATTGCTATGAAAGTACCTGTGCAATAAAAATGCACAGCAAGTGTAGCATGAGTACAAAAACAACGTGTACTCAGTAAGTCGCCCGCCTAACCTCAGAGAGGTAGTGACGAGAGGTCGAATTAGACACTTACTAAAGGTCAATTTAAAATATTTAAGAGTGACACTAAGCATGATTATCATAAGCAATTCATAAAATCAAGAATAAATATTTTCGACTCCGTTCACGTTTAACACTTTATATCTTCGTCATATTAATAACAATTAATCAACATGGTGATTTAATCAAATGACAATTTATCGACGGGAAGGAACAACTTCTTACAAAATCTTTTTGATAACTTTAATCTCTGTCATTCAATTGATGACCTAATATTTCAGGCCCGTAATAAGGCAAAATCATAGCAACTACGCAGTAAATATCATGCGCAAGCAATACCGAGGGTCGAACGGAGCGGACCAACAATAATAAATGGTGCATTGCCGAGAGTCGAACGGCTCGAACCATAGATGCATCTATCTGCCCCGCTCACGAATCGACATCCGACGCGGTTATACATACAAATAATAAGGCTATCCTGCTCGCGAATCATACCTACAACTCAGGTGCTTATATGTACACATATCCACATAATAAATCCGTATTTTTATCAAGAAAGCAGTTTTTTTCTCAGGAAGGTGGTAAAATTCTTCTTAAAGGAGCACGAGAAATAACATTTAAATTTTGTTTTGAAACTCATTTGCCAAGTTTAATAATATTCAATAATATAACCTTACCAGGTATACATTTATCCACGGAGGAAATCAATTCTCTTTCTAGATGATTAAGAAAATAAACTCTAGTCTTCTTTAGATATTAAATTACGATTTCGATTATATTAGCAGTTTAATATTACAGGCAGGACCACAGGTACAACACGTAAGGCATGCTAGTGGGTCCTAGACTACCCGAACATGGCATAATAGTAGCTACGCACGGACTCCCGTCACCTCGTGCATACATAGCCCCCGAAGATAATACAATATACTTAACTAATTCACCTAGGGGGACAATTTCCCCCTCACAAAGTTAGAAAGGAGACTTACCTCGCTCCGAGATTCCATAATCGGCCTCCAAGCCCTTCCGATGACTCCAAACGGACGCACAACGCCCCAAAACTACCACATAATGGAAAAGCAATAAAAATTCATCCTAATACTCACAACAAATTCAGATTATATACTTTCCCAACCCCGTTCGGAGAAAAGACCGAAATGCCCTCGGGCCCACGTGCCCGGAAATCCGAAATTCTTGAAGATACATTTTACCCATAGCCCTACTAGTTCAATCATGCAATTTACTATACATTCCATACTCAAATTTGTGGCTAAATTCCAAATTTCCATTTTCTAGGTTTTTCTTTAAAAACCCCAATTCTTCCCACAAGTTCCCATATCAAATTTATGTAATGATCTTGTATTTAACTTGGAAATGAGAAGGGATCACTTACCTCTTGATGCTTGGTGAAAATCTCCCTTTGAAATCCTCCAAATCGCCCCAACCAAATGAAAAATGTGAGAGAAATGGCACAAACCCGACTTTAAAACATTCTGCCCAGGCCTCTTTCGCACCTGCGATCCAATGGCCGCTCCTGCGGCTCCGCACCTGCAGAAATTCCATCGCAGGTGCGGCTCTGACTTGACCCAGCAAATTCCCGCTCCTGCGATCCCCTCTTCGCACCTGCATTCCACAGGTGCGACCAATCTTCCGCACCTGCGGCCTCCTCAGCTCCAGCCCCAATCTTGCACCTGCGACGCCCTTAGCCGCACCTGTGGCTCCGCACCTGCATTCAAAGCCTCGCAGGTGCAGTTACACCAGATGACAACAACCTTCAGACTTCACCAACTTCAAATATTGATCCGTCAATCACCCGGAATCCACCCGGGGTCCCCGAGACCCCGTCCATTCACACCAACCTGTCCCAAAACATGACACGGACTTGCTTGAGCCCTCAAATCAAATCAAACAATGCCTAAATCACAAATCGCACTCAAATCCAATTCTTTAAGAACTTAAAATTTCAAACTTTTACATCCGACGCCGAAACCAATCAAATCACACCCGATTGACCTCAAATTTTGCACACAAGTCATATTCAACATTACGGACCTACTCCAACTTCCAGAATCGCATTCCGGCCTCGATATCAAAACTTCCACTTCCGGTCGGATTTCTCAAAAACCTTCAAATTTCTATCTTTAGCCAAATGACCCCAAAATGACCTACGGACATCCAAATTTACTTCCGGTCGCGCTCCCAACTCCAGAATCACCATACAGAGCTATTCCCAAACTCAGAATCCCAAATGGACATCAACCTCACTGATATGCACTTCAAGCCCAAATTCATGAAATCCTTCTAAAATGCTAACTTCCACAATATACGCCGAAGCGCTCCCGGTTTATCCAAACCTCGAGCCGGACATACAACCAAGTCCGAAATCATCATACAAACCTGCTGGAACCTTCAAATCTTGATTCAGAGGTCGTTTACTCAAAATTCCAATCTTAGTTGATTTCTCCAACTTAAGGCTTCTGATGAGAATTTTCTTTCCGAATCAATCTAAACTTCCTGGAATTCAATTCCGACCACGCCCACGGGGTGTAATACCTTAAACAAAGTTTCTCACGATTTCAAACCGCTGAACGACGCGCTAGAGCTGAAAACAACCAGTCGGGTAGTTACATTCTCCCCCACTTAAACCGACGTTCGTCCTCGAACGTGCCAAGAACTACTCTGGAGTTACCTGAAATCACTGTTTAACACCTTGAGCACCTGCCCGTGCTACCACAACCCAGTTGAGCACATTAGCTTGATCACACCTAAAGATTTCTTCTCTTATCCATACAATAAGCTCAGAGTTCATTCACACACCTGAAATTTCTCTGCCAGGCCTAGTTCCAACATATAAACACCGTATCAACTACCACACGATATACCAAAACATGACCGCATACCTTTGCTGAATCAGCACCATGTACCGTATAACAAATCATCTGACCATGATGACACTCCCTGAACCTTAATAGCCAAAATTTCATGAATCTGATGCTCCCAATGCACCTCATGATATATATACATACATCCTGCTATAATGCCGGCGATACCACCACAACGGACGAAATGCGTAGAAATCCATACTCAACTGCAGAGTTAACAAATCCTTGAATACCTCATCTTGACTAGAATCATCACTTCATTATGAACCTGAATATTGGTATTCGTTCTTTAATATACACTTCACATAGCCTGATCGCGCTGATCCCTGATCTGATAATCTCGTCTCACCCAGGACGAACTGCTCAGACAACAAACCACCCCAACATGACCAACAGCCTCACATGATACCACATCACGCCAATAGGCCATAACTCGAACATGATAATAAGAAACGACTCAGGACGGAACCATTCAGCTCACACAAATAATATGAATTCTTACCAGAAAAAGGAAATAAAACACAAGAAAATAAATACATATTAACCCTTCTCATCATCACATTGTTGCGGCGTGCAACCCGATCCAAATAACATACCCGTGGCGACATACCACCCTATCCACACATAAAATTTACATAAGAAGATATATATACAGAGCTGATTTTCTCACTATTACAATTTACTGAATATCGATCATAAGCACGCTAAGTGCATAATACCATCCTGGGGAGACTGATAAAGTCGTAGGCTACATAACTCAAGCACAACTGAGGTGAGATATATATATACACACACTCTAGATATCAAGAGCTATCCTGCTCACATAACATCCCCACTACGTGTGACCTCAACACATAGGAAATTATCAAGCCATTTCACAACTCGCACGGCACAATCACAATAACACATGAATTGACGAAGACGGAACAACACCCGCTGTTCTAGTACCTTTCCATGACAAGCGCTCTACTGAAAGGAATATGCCTGGCTCATACGGAGCTTATAATCATATTTAAATCCATCCACAAACATTGAGCCACCTTGCTCGCACCAACTAAGCTAATAGCTTTCGCCTGAGTTCATATTTGTAACGACCCGACCGGTTGTTTTGCATATTCGGACCCCGTTCCCCTAAATAAGAATTCTCATAGCGGCTTTCAATGATTCTTGACTTGTGGGGATGGGTGGTTCGGGATTCGAAAGTGTATAGGGTAATATAGGAACACTTGGTTCCTTAAGATTTGGCTTTTAAGGCCAAGTCTGACTTCGGTCAACATTCAGAGTAAATAAACTCGGAATCGAGTTTTGCCGATTCCAGTAGCTTCATATGATGATTTTGGACTTGTGCATATGTCCGGAATAAGTTTTGGATGACCCGGGAGCATTTCAGCGCCAAATAGCGAAATAGAGTTTCCTTAAGTTCATAATTTTGTTTGGAACGTGTTTTTGAGTTATCGAGGTCAGAATGGAATTCCGAGACTGGGAATAGTTCCGTTATGTCATTTATGACTTTCTTGCAAAATTTGGTGTCATTCCGAGTGGTATAGGTCGGTTCGGCGCATTGAGCCGAATTCAAGAACTTGAAAATTCTTAAGTTTGATTCTAAGGGGTTTTGAGGAGTGATTTCGAGTTTTAGTGTTGTTTTGGGTGTTCTAAAGGCTCGAGAAAGCCCGTAATATTATTTAGGACTTGTTGATATAATTGAACGGGGGTTCGGGTGGGCCCAGGTGCCTCCCAGACACCAAACGGGGCCAAAAACCAGCAGTTTCAGCTGCTGGTGCACCAGGTCTGGTGTGACCTCAGGTACGGTTGCCCAGATCGCAGGTGCGAGACCGCTCCTGTGGTCGAGGCCTTGCAGGTGCGACTCCCAGGATGAAAGTCCTACCTTCACAGGTGCGGACCCTTATCCGCAGGAGCGGGTCCGCTGGTGCGGAATTTCTACCACAGGTGCGATCCCCAGGCTCCTTGCCAAAAATCCGCAGGTGCGACCAATGGCTCGCAGGTGCGAGGTCACTGAAGGCAGTGAGCCCATTTAATTCGGGACTTAAACATTTTTCACCATTTTTCTTCTCCTCCATTGGCGATTTTGGGAGCTTTCAAGAGGGTATTTGGCCTATTTACTAAAAGGTAAGTAATTTCCATTTAAATGTTAGATTATTACACGAAATCTTAGGTAGATTTAACACCTAATTAGTGGAAATCAAAGGGGTTAGGGTGAAAACCTAGGGTTGATGAACTTTAGGGAATTTCACCACTTTTCTACCATGAAATCATGTAAAAACCATATATTTATGATCCTTAGGCTATGGGTGAGTGTTTTCTTCGAAAATTTCCAGAACCCGAGCATGTGGGCCCGGGGGTGTATTTAGGGATTTCTTCAAGAAAGATGAATTAGCTAAGCTAGTAAGAGAATTTCATACTTTTGAGTGTATATTAACGTATTTGTATAACATTTCACTAGTTTCGAATCCTCGGGTATAGAGTTTGGAGTTTCGGGCGCGTCCTTGACCCAAGAAGTAGGTTCTACGCGAGGTGAGTCTCCTTATAACCTTGTAAGAGGGAATTGTCCCCATAGATAATTATAAATGATTGAATTGTCCTTATTTGCGGGGGCTACGCACGCATGAGGTGACGAGAGTCGTAGCTACTACTATGTTATGCCGGGTAGTCTTTAGGACTCACAAGCATGCTTATATGCCTTACTTGTATCCCTGCATGTATTCCTAGTCAATTATTATCCCTGGAACTAGCATGAGAAAATGGAAGGTTACATTAAATCTTGCTGTTGCCATGATTCTTGTTTTTCCAAGCGTGAACTCTATATTTTCCTGAATTTCTTGATAATTCTGTGTATGTATACGAGCACCCGTGTCACATGTATGATTCGTGAGCAGGCTAGCCTTATATTATATCAACCGCGTCGCACGATCGATTCGCGAGCGGGGTAATATATGCATCTATAGTTCGAGCCATTCGACCCTTCGGTAGTGCACATTTAATTTATGCGTCGTTTCGACCGTACGCCTCGGCATACTATATGCTATGTGTTTGACTGAGATTCTTATTGATATTGTCAAATGAATTGTTCTATGTGGAAGGGGACTTTGGACTTTTATTAATGTTGTTATTTGGCACTTGTGGTAGGTGGTAGTTCATATACTTGTTATTCCATGTCTACTTGATTTCCATAATTGCTAATCCTGACTAAACCTGTTTAATTATATTATTGCTAATGACCCTAGTGAGTAATACGTCTACCTCTCGTCACTACTTCTTCGAGTTTAGACGAGATACTCACTGGGTACATATTTGTCTATATGTACTCATGCTACGCTTCTGTACTTAATTGTACAGGTTCTGAGGCTGGTGCATCTGGTTATCATACCGGAGCGCGATCGTGAGAGTACTTTCTGGATTAGAATACACGGTGAGCTGCTCTCTCTGGCGTTCCTCGGCAGCACTGTGGAGTTTCTGCTATTTCTTTTGATATTTCTGTCTACTCCTTTCAGACGGTTGTATATTTATTTTGTCTACATTGTATATTCCACTAGCCGCCTGTGGACTTGTGACACTAGGTCTTGGTACATGTAGTGAGTTTTCTAATATTTTTTCTATACCACACATAAAGGCAACGATATTTTGAGTTCATTTAACCAAGTTGCATTCACTTGACCGTTTTCTTTAAATGATTGCTAAATCTGAATTTGACAAGTACTTGAATATTTAAATAAGTAAAGAAATCTCGCTAGTAAACTGATGTTGGCTTGCCCGGCTCCAGTGTTGGGCGCCATCATGACCTGAGTTGGAATTTGGGTCGTGACAACATGGTATCAGAGCTCTATGTTCATGTAGGTTTCACAAGTCGCAGGAAAACCTAGTAGAGTCTTGCGGATCGATAAGGAGACGTCTGTATTTATCTTCGGGTGGCCATAGGGTGTTAAGAAACCTCTCTTTATTCTTATTCTATCGTGTAGTTGATGGTCTTACTAAATCTTATTCTTCTATTCTCTCACAGATGGTGAGGACTCGGGCAGCTGATATTCCAGAACCGGGAGATGTCGCTACCCCTATTGCCCAAGGCCGTGGCAGAGGCTGAGGGAGGGAGCCGACCCAAGGTAGGCGAAGAGGGCATCCCAGAGTTTCTCCATTAGCACCCCCAAAGGATACTATCATCGAGGAGCAGGACGAGGTACCTCCAGCAGATCCTGCCCCAACAGATTTCATGACTGCACTAGGCTTTCAGAAGATCATGGGCCGTATGATGCGGTTCATGGGCACCATGACCCAGGCTGGTTTATTTCCAGCGGATCTTGCCACTTCTCAGGCGGGAGGGGGAGCTCAGACCCCTACCACCCAGGTCACAGGTCATGCAGCGGCAGTATATCAGACTCCGGGTACTCTGCCCGTGGGTGGAGCACAACCAGCAGTAGTTGCACTAGAGCTCAGACCGGCTGCGGACGCCGATCCACAGAAGCTACTTGATAGATGGACTCGATTACACCCTCCTGTCTTCGGAGGTGAGAAATGCGAGGATGCACAGGACTTTATTAATAGGTGTAGGGGCAGACTGCACAACATGAGGATTTTGGAGTCCTATGGAGTCGACTTAACTACCTTCCAGCTAGAGGGCAGGGCCCGCAGATGCTCGCCGTCATTTATCCTTGGTCGGCCAGCAGGTTCCCCTACTATCACATGGGAGCAGTTCACTCAACTGTTCATGGACAGGTATATTCCACCCTCCGAGAGGGAAGAGATGTGGTACCAGTTTGAGTAGCTGGAGCAGGGGCAGATGTCAGTGACAGACTACGAGGCCAGGTTTTCAGAGTTGTCCCGCCATGCCCTTATGATTCTTCCTACTGATGCTAAGAGAGTGCAGAGGTTTGTAGCGGGCTACACTCCGGTATTAGGGCCAACATGGCCCGAGAGGTGGAGATGGGTACTCTTATCAGCTTGTGGTCGAGATAGCTCGCCGGATTGAGGGTTACCGATCGAAGTGCAGAGAGCAGGGTCAGCAGGACAAGAGAGATAGATTTTCTAGAGATTTCAGAGGTGACCCAGCCAAGGGTAGAGATCAGTTCGGTAGAGGCCAGCCCAGCAGGCCTCCATATTCAACTCTTCCACCACCTCCTCGTGGTGCTCCGGTGAAACCTTATTTCAGTGCCATGTCGGAGAGTTCTTACGCCCACCAGCCATTCAGGGTCCCTCCGGTGGGTATTCAGGTCATCAGGGGTCTCCTAGTCCTTACTTTAGTGCCATGCCAGAGAGTTCTCATCGTCCCCCAGCTATTCAGGGTTCATCTTCAAGGCAGCATGCCATGCCTCCAGCGAGGTGTTACGAGTGTGGGGATTCAGGCCATATGAGGAGGAATTGTCCCAGGTTTAGGGGCAAGGCTATTCAGCAGAGTTACCAGCCCGCATTCTCAGAACCGGCGCCCCGTCCACCTAGAGGTGGAGGGCAGGCTGGTAGAGGTCGTCCCAGAGGTGGAAGCTAGGCGGGGGGAGCTCACCTAGCTCCTATTCAGTCCATCGTAGGTCAGTCTTCAGGTAGTCCAACCATATTCTACGCTATTCCGGACCGAGCAGATACAGTGGCCTCAGATACCGTGATCACATGTATTATTTCAGTATGTGGTAGAGAGGCATCAGTGCTATTTGACCCAGGATCTACTTATTCATATGTGTCAGCCTTGTTTGTTTGGTTTTTGGATGCTTCTCGTGAGTCCTTGGGTTCTCCTATATATGTATCCACTCATGTTGGTGATTCTGTAGTGGCAAACTGAATTTATCGGTCTTGCGTGATCATATTCTATGGGTTCGAGACTAGAGCAGACCTCCTATTGCTCGATATGGTTGATTTTGAGATTATCCTGGGCATGGATTGGCTATCCCCTCATCATTCCATCTTGGATTTCCATGCCAAGACGGTTACTTTGGCCATGCCTGAGCTGCCTAGGCTGGAGTGGAGAGGTTCCTCGGTTAGTGCAGCCAGTAGAGTTATTTCCTTCCTGAAGGCTCGACATATGGTCGAGAAGGATTGTTTGGCGTATCTTGCTTATGTGCTGGACACCACCGCCGAGTCTCCGACGATTGATTAAGTGCCCGTTGTTTGAGAGTTTGCTGATGTATTCCCTTCAGACCTTCCAGGCATGCCTCCGGGTCGTGACATTGATTTATGCATTGATTTAGCTCTAGATACTCAGCCTATTTCCATTCCCCCGTACCGTATGGCTCCTAAGGAGTTGAAGGAATAGCTAGAGGAGTTTTTGGCTAAGGGGTTTATCAGACCGACTGTATCACCGTGGGGTGCTCCAGTTCTATTTGTGAAGAAGGAGGATGGGTCCATGCGAATGTGTATTGATTACCGCCATCTGAACATGGTCACCATAAGAAACAAGTATCCATTGCCGCGCATTGATGATTTGTTCGACCAGTTGCTGGGTGCCAGGTTGTTTTCTAAGATAGACTTGAGATCGGGCTATCATCAGTTGAAGATTCGGGTCTCAGATGTCCCGAAGACTGCTTTTCGTATGAGATATGGCCACTATGAGTTTCTGGTGATGTCCTTTGGCTTGACTAATGCTCCATCAGCATTTATGGATTTGATGAATAGGGTGTTCAGGCCGTATATTGATTCTTTTGTCGTCGTCTTCATTGATGACATCTTGATTTTCTCACATAGACTAAGAGAGCACGAGCAGCATTTGAGAGTTGTGCTTCAGACTTTGCGAGAACAGAAGCTATATGCTAAGTTCTCCAAGTGTGAGTTTTGGTTGGATTCCGTGGCATTCTTGGGACATGTAGTATCCGTAGAGGGTGTCAAGGTTGATCCTAAGAAGATTGAGGCAGTCCAGGGTTGGCCACGTCTTACTACAACTACAGAGATCAGGAGTTTCTTGGGTCTAGCAGGCTATTATCGGCGAGTGGAGGGCTTTTCATCCATTGCAGCCCCATTGACCAGATTGACTCAGAATAATGCTCCATTTCGGTGGTCCGACGAGTGTGAGGCGAGCTTTCAAAAGCTCAAGACAACATTGACCTCAGCACCAGTTCTGGTATTTCCATCTAGTTCTGGGATGTATACAGTGTATTGCGACGCTTCGCGTGATGTCTTGGGGTGTGTGTTGATGCAGGAGGGGAGATTTATTGCTTATGCTTCGCGCCAACTGAAGGTTCATGAGAAGAATTATCCGGTGCACGATTTGGAGTTGGCAGCGATTGTCCATGCTCTTAAAATTTGGAGGCATTACTTGTATGGGGTGTCTTGTGAGGTTTATACAGACCACCGTAGGTTGCAACACTTGTTCAAGCAGAGGGATCTTAATTTGAGGCAGTGCAGGTGACTTGAGTTGCAGAAGGATTATGATATTACCATCCTTTATCATCCGGGTAAGGCGAATGTAGTAGCAGATGCTTTGAGAAGGAAGGCGGAGAGCATGGGTAGTTTGGCTTTCATTGCAGCGGAGGAGAGACCTCTAGCCTTGGAAATTCAGTCCCTGGCTAATCGATTGGTGAGATTATATCTTTCAGTGCCTCGTCGAGTTCTTGCGCATGTAGTTGATCAATCTTCGTTATTGGGGGAAATTAAGGCTCAGCAGTATGATGATCCACGCTTGGCAGAGCTACGGGAGACAGTGGTTCAGGGTGGTGCCAAGGAGGTTACTATTGGCGAGGATGGTGTTCTGAGACTTCAGAGTCGGTTGTGTGTTCCTAATGTCGATATCTTGAGGCAGAGGATTCTAGAGGAGGCGCACTGTTCACGGTATTCTGTTCATCCTGGTGCTACGAAGATGTATCGTGACCTGAAGTAGCATTTCTGGTGTAGGCCAATGAAGAAACACATTGTGGAGTATGTGGCTAGGTGTCTTAACTGCCACCAGGTTAAATATGAGCACCAGAGGCCAGGGGGCCTACTTCAGCAGATGCCCATTCCTGAGTGGAAGTGGGAGCGCATCACTATGGACTTCGTGGTTGGGTTGCCTCGGACCTTGCGGAAGGTTGACGCGGTTTGGGTCATTGTGGACAGACTGACCAAATCGGCGCATTTTATTCCGGTGAGTACTACTTATACTTCTGAGAGGCAAGCCCAGGTTTACATTCGAGAGATAGTACGGTTGCATGGTGTGCCAGTATCCATTATATCAGATCGTGGTCCTCAGTTCACCTCGCACTTCTGGAAAGCATTGCACACTCAGATAGACCTCAGCACAGCATTTCGTCCGCAGATTGATGGTCATTTAGAGCGTACCGTTCAGATATTGGAGGACATGCTCAGAGCATGTGTGATTTATTTTGGGGGTCAGTGGGACCAATTCTTGCCGTTGGCCGAGTTTTCTTACAATAATATTTATCAGTACAGCATTGAGATAGCTCCATAGGCTTTATATGGTCGGCGATGTCGTTCTCCTATCGGGTGGTTTGAGCCTGGCGAGGTTAAGTTATATGGCACGGACCTGGTGATATATGCCTTAGAGAAGGTGAAGTTGATTCAAGAGAGGCTCCGCACAGCACAGTCCAGATAGAAGAGTTACGCGGATCAGAGGGCACGTGATGTGTCATTTATGGAGGGAGATAAGGTTCTGCTGAAGGTTTCGATGATGAAGGGCATTATGAGATTCGGGAAGAAAGGCAAGCTGAGCCCGAGGTTTATAGGTCCTTTCGAGGTATTGAGGCGTGTTGGAGAGGCTGCCTACGAGCTTGCTCTACCTCCCCACTTATCGGGAGTCCATCCGGTATTTCATGTATCCATGCTCCGGAGATATCACGCCGACTTCTCTCACTTGGTTGATTTTAGCACTATTCAGTTGGATAAGAGGTTGGGCTACGAGGAGGAGCCAGTTGCCATTGTTGACAGACAGGACCACCAGTTGAGGTCCTAGAGAGTTTCTGTGGTGAAGGTCCAGTAGAGAGACCAACCAGTTGAGGAGGCGACTTGGGAGTCCGAGGAGGACATGCGGAGAAGATATCCACACTTATTCATCACTTCAGGTATGATTCTAGACCCGTTCGAGGACGAACGTTTGTTTAAGAGGTGGAGAATGTAACGACCCGACCGGTCATTTTGCGTATTCGGACCACGTTCCCCTAAATAAGACTTCCCGTAGCGGCTTTCAGTGATTCTTGACTTGCGGGGACGGGTGGTTCGAAATTCAGAAGTGTATAGGGTAATATAGGAACCCTTGGTTCCTTAAGATTTGGCTTTTAAGGGCAAGTTTGACTTCGGTCAACATTCGGAGTAAACAACGTCAGAATCGAGTTTCACCGATTCCACTAGCTTCGTATGATGATTTCGGACTTGTGCGTATGTCCGGAATGGGTTTTGGATGACCCGGGAGCGTTTCGGCGCCAAATAGCGAAATAGAGTTTCCTTAAGTTCATAATTTGGTTTGGAATGTGTTTTTGAGTTATCGAGGTCCGAACGGAATTTCGAGACCGAGAATAGTTCCGTTATGTCATTTATGACTTTCTTGCAAAATTTGGTGTCATTCCGAGTGGTATAGGTCGGTTCGGCTCATTGAGCCGAATTCAAGAACTTGAAAAATCTTAAGTTTGATTCTAGGGGGTGTTGAGGGCTGATTTCGAGTTTTAGTGTTGTTTTGGGTGTTCTGAAGGCTCGAGCAAGTCTGTAATATGATTTAGGACTTGTTGGTATAATTGCACGGGGGTTCGGGTAGGCCCAGGTGCCTCCCGGACACCAAACGGGGCCAAAAACCAGCAGTTTCAGCTGCTGGTGCACCAGGTCTGGTGTGACCGCAGGTGGGGTTGCCCAGATCGCAGGTGCGAGACCGCTCCTGCCATTGAGGCCTCGCAGGTGCGACTCCCAGGAGGAAAGTCCTACCTTCACATATGCGGACCCTTCTCCGCAGGAGCGGGTCCGCTGGTGTGGAATTCCTACCGCAGGTGCGATCCCCAGGCTCCTTGACTAGTTTCGGGTCCTCGGGTGTAGAGTTTGGAGTTTCGGGCGTGTCCTTGACCCGGGAAGTAGGTTCTACGCGAGGTGAGTCTCCTTTCTAACCTTGTAAGAGGGAATTTTCCCCATAGGTAATTATAAATGATTGAATTGTCCTTATTTGCAAGGGCTACGCACGCACGAGGTGACGAGAGTCCGTGCGTAGCTACTATTATGTTATGCTGGGTAGTCTTTAGGACTCACAAGCATGCTTATATGCCTTACTTGTATCCCTGCATGTATTCCTAGTCAATTATTAACCTTGAAACTAGCATGAGAAAATGGAAGGTTACATTAAATCTTGTTGTTGCCATGATTCTTGTTTTTCCAAGTGTGAACTCTATATTTTCCTGAATTTCTTAATAATTCTGTGTATGTATACGATCAACCGTGTCGCATGTATGATTCATGAGCGGGCTAGCCTTATATTATGTCAACCGTGTCGCACGATCGATTCGTGAGCGGGGTAATAGATGCATCTATGGTTCGAGTCGTTCGACCCTTCGGCAGTGCACATTTAATTTATGCGTCGCTTTGGCCGTACGCCTCGGCATACTATATGCTATGTGTTTGACTGAGAGTCTTATTGATATTGTCAAATGAATTGTTCTATGTGGAAGGGGACTTTGGACTTTTATTAATGTTGTTATTTGGCACTTGTGGTAGGTGGTAGTTCATGTACTTGTCATTCCATGTCTACTTGATTTCCATAATTGCTAATCCTGATTAAACCATTTTAATTATATTATTGCTAATGACCCTAGTAAGTAATAAGTCTACCTCTCGTCACTACTTCTTCGAGTTTAGACGTGATACTCACTGGGTACATATTTGTTTATAGTACTCATATTACGCTTCTGTAGTTAATTGTACAGGTTCTGAGGCTGGTGCATCTGGTTATCATACCGGAGCGCGATCGTGAGAGTACTTTATGGATTAGACTACACGGTGAGCTGCTCTCTTTGGCGTTCCTCATCAGCACTGTGGAGTTTCTGCTATTTCTTTTGATATTTCTGTCTACTCCTTTCAGACGGTTGTACATTTGTTTGGTCTACTTTGTATATTCCCCTAGTCGCCTGTGGACTTGTGACACTAGGTCTTGGTACATGTAGTGAGTTTTCTAATATTTTTGCTATACCACACATGAAGGCAACGATATTTTGAGTTCATTTAATCAAGTTGCATTCACTTGACCGTTTTCTTTAAATGATTTCTAAATCAAGATTTGACAAGTACTTGAATATTTAAATAAGTAAAGAAATCTTGCTAGTAAACTGATGTTGGCTTGCCCCGCTCCAGTGTTAGGCGCCATCACGACCTGAGTTGGAATTTGGGTTGTGACAATATTAACCCACCTTCTCCCATAATACCCGAGAACAACCATCATCACCGGGACTAACACCCCATAATCCATAATCAACTGAACCGAACGCCCTCTAGGAGTAAATTATCAATTAAGCAATATTGGACTTCTTTATACTCAGTCCAAATCTGAAATCCACCAAGTTACTACATGTCACACTTTATTCAATCTTTTCACGGTCATGCTTCCACGACCTTCCACACAAGGCAACAAGTCTGTCCATCCATAACACCGACCACAGTAAAGCCGCAAAACACATCAAGAACCCATGACCAGGGTACAAAGCCTCTTCGACCGAATATCAATCTCAGGTGACACTGAAGATAACACCAGCTTACTTTGAACTTTCAAATCACTTTGTCTTGATCTTCCGAGCTCATGACATCCTTATAAATATCGGACCTAAATCTCGATTCTTACTCCCAGTTAATTACTGCTTCCCGCACCTAACATACCAACATGAGGTAGCGCAATAATTCCATCATAACTTCTGAACCACCAATAGGGTGAACACTTCATCATATAGGAACTTTTTACTTGACTCAATTCAAGAGTACCATCTCAACACACGACTGAATTCCCATTATCACCCAATCATGCAAATCCTTAAGTAGTAGTCTATACCACCATAACCCTTCCGGGGTCCGCCTACACCTGACAGGCCATAGTACTCAAATGCTCCCACATGAGATCTGTCACGACGACCGAAAAAGCCCCGCACACACCGACACAAACCACATGCATAACTAAATCACATCAAAGGAACCGATCGCTGTCGCAAATGTGCCATTTCAACCATGGCTAATCAATCTATGTTCTTTTAATCATTCTTCAATTGCCTCAGGAATAATAACAACTTCCTTCAACCTATAGCAAACTCAACCCTCACTCATCCCGATTGACCTTGATTCACGAGACTATGTTGCCCAAATCCCGCAACCCGTCTCATACCCTTCTGATAATCTTTTCTTCAATCCGGATTTTATTTCTCTCACTTCTCCAATATTATCCTGCATGCTGAAACATATCATAGAACATTCCAACCATCCTCCTTTTTCTCAGATATTACTCTGCAAAAGCTCGATTCTCGATCATACTGCTGCCTGAAATCCTTAAATGTCGAATTCTTAACTTTTGAACTCACTAGGACCGCTATTGAGAGTCACCCACTCCGATTGGCCTTGAATACAATCAACTCCAGGGCTCTCCTAGCACAGGAACACCTTTTTCAATGAAACACGTGACTGAGTCTCTAACCTTACAACTCGCCCGTGCCTTAAGCATAAGTTCTGAATCTTGCAAGCCCAACCCTGGCCCGACAGGGCCAATTTTTGCACATATTCATCAAATCCCACGCACAATTACCATCTTACTCCTTTCCCTTAACTGAAATAACTTTCCAACACACCGATAATCCGCAACCCTATGCGAAGACAACCCTACGACCCAACTGCAGATTATGGGACTCCCCCACTTAGCTCGAAGCTACTCCTTGCACCACTCTAGACCCTGCCGAGATCCTTTCTCCCTTGATAACACGATCTTGCTCAACCCATCCGTCCAATTCTTCCAAATTCTCTTGCTAGCGCTCCCTAAATACTCAGATCCTCTAGCATCCTTCATACATTCTACCTCATACCGACTAGCCACTAGAACCCCTCAGCGAAACCTGCCAACCCCGCCATTGCTAACCTATTCACAGAAGACAACCCACCTGTGGAAATCACCCGCGGAAACCTCCCAACGACGCTGAAATGCACACTCTCTGCAACTTCAATGCCCCATCCTATGACAGGATTCATTTACCAACTTTACTAGTCCGTCCGCTCCTCATGGACATCCATTAAATGCGCGACAATATCTTCAAATTCCAGCTATGCTGCCACTCCCCCACTTTGCGACTGCTCGACTTTCGCTTCATACGCCTAGCCTCCTAGAGACGGAACCACCACCTAGCCTAATTCCAAGACCATTCTCTGTAGCTCTCAAACCAGCAGATCACCACGACTTCAAGATCTCCGAAGATCATCTTTCTCTAGTTGCCTTCATTACCAACCCTTACCCGGTACTGAATCACGCACCTCACGGTCTCTGCCAACAGCTTTCTTCAATACTCCTTATCAATACTCTGACCCCACACAATCGAAGAAACCATAGCACCGATAAAATTAACACATTCCATTTGATGAATGACGACGATGACACGTCACAGGTGAATACTCCACCTTACTTGAAACACCAAGTCTTACTACTTTATCAATCCACGACCTGGCCATCCATAGATCAATTGCTTTCCTTCCGCCGGAATTTAAATACTGAAATCTCGAAATTACACTCTGAGAAGACCTCCCTTCAAGCCATTCATCACCCTCAACATACGGGCAAGCATTCTATCATCATATCGACACCGCACGATAATTAATTTCAAACATCATCACTATCCAAGCACAGCCTTAAGGCTCCCAGAAACATAGCTACTGAGCTGAAATAACATATTACCCTTTTGCAGGGCCATAACAACAGCCACGGCCAATTACATATGGAAGCATCTCGAATTACATTCATAGCACCATTTCCATTCCTCAAATTCCTGATCCATAGCAAGCGCTTCGCGACGAGTAAGATTGAGTAGGAATGAACATAGGCATAAGCCTCAAAGGAATCGACTCGCACGATGAAGAATCAAGAAGGGACGTACTCCTAACAGCCCTGTAGCCTCTCGAAGATAAGTACAGACGTCTCTGTACTAATCCGCAATTAAAACAATGGTTTAAAGATTTCACTTAAGCAATTATATCCCAATACATATCGCAGAACCCGGTGTCACAAGTACATGCAATTTCTAAGAATTCAACTGTAACGACCCCACCGGTCGTTTTGCGTATTCGGACCCCGTTCCCCTAAATAAGACTTCCCGTAGTGGCCCTTCAGTGAGTCATGAATTGCAGGGACGGGTGGCTCGGGATTCGGAAGTGTATAGAGTGATATAGGAACACTTGGTTCCTTAAGATTGACTTTTAAGACCAAGTTTGACTTCGGTCAACATTTTGAGTAAACGACCTCGGTATCGAGTTTCGCCAATTCTAGTAGCTTTGTATGATTATTTAAGACTTGTGCGTATGTCCGGAATGGGTTTTTCATGACCCGAGGGCATTTCAACGCCAAATAGCGAAAATAGAGTTTCCTTAAGTTCATAATTTGGTTTGGAACGTGTTTTTGTGTTATCGAGGTCCAAACGAAATGTCAAGATCGGTAATAGTTCCGTTATGTCATTTATGACTTGCTTGCAAAATTTGGTGTCATTCCGAGTAGTATAGGTCGGTTCGGCGCATTGAAATCGAATTCAAAGAACTTGAAAATTCTTAAGTTTGATTCTAGGGGTTTTGAGGAGTGATTTTGGGTTCTAGCGTGGTTTTGGGTGTTCCGAAGGCTCGAGCGAGTCCGTAATATGAATTAGGACTTGTTGGTATAATTTCACAGGGGCACGGGTGGTCCCAGGTGCCTCCCGGACACCAAACGGGGCCAAAAACCAGCAGCTTCAGCTGCTGGTGCACCAGGTCTGGTGTGACCGCAGGTGCGAGACAGCCCTTGCGGTCAAGGCCTCGTAGGTGCGACCCATAAGGGAGAAGGACCAGATCGCAGGTGCGGACCTTTCTCCGCAGGAGCAGGTCTGCTGGTACCGAAACCCCTCCGCAGTTGCGATCCCTAGTCCCTTTGCGAAATTTCGCAGGTGCGAGATCGCAGGTGCGATCCTCGAGCCGCAGGTGCGAGGTCACTGAAGGCAGTGAGCCCATTTAATGTAGTACTTAACCATTTTTCACCATTTCTTCCACACCATAGGCGATTTTGAGATCTTTCAAGAGGGTATTCGGCCTAGCTACTAAGAGGTAAGTAATTTCTATTTAAATGTTGGTTTATTACATCAATCTTAGGTAGATTAACACCCAATTAGTGTAAATAAAAGGGGTTAGACTGGAAACCTAGGGTTGATGAACTTTAGAGAAATTCACCACTTTTCCACCATGAAATCATGCAACAAATAGTTATTAATGATCCTTAGGCTATGGGTGAGTGTTTTCTTAAAAAAATTTCGGAATCTGAGCATGTGGGCCCGGGGGAGTATTTTGGGATTTCTTCAAGAATGATGAATTAGCTAAGCTAGTAAGAGAATTTCATACTTTTGAGTATATATTAACGTATTTATATAACATTTGGCTAGTTTCGAGTCCTCGAGTGTAGAGGTTGGAGTTTCGGGCGCGTTCTTGGTCCGAGAAGTAGGTTCCGCACGAGGTGAGTCTCCTTTCTAACCTTATAAGAGGCAATTCTCCCCTTAGGTAATTATAAATGATTGAATTGTCCTTATTTGCGGGGGATACGGACGCACGAGGTGACGAGAGTCCGTGCGTAGCTACTATTACGTTATGCCGGGTAGTCTTTAGGACTCATAAGCATGCTTATATGCCTTACTTGTATCCCTGAATTTATCCTTGAACTAGTATGAGAGAATAGAAGGTTACGTTTAAGTCTTGATGTTGCCTTGACTCTTGTTTTCCAAGTATAAACTCTATATCTTCCTGAATTTCCTGATAATTTTGTGTATGTTTACGAGCACCTGTGTCGCATGTATGATTCGTGAGAGGGGTAGCCTTATATTATGTCAACCGTGTCGCATGATCGATTCAAGAGTGGGGTAATAGATGCATATGTGGTTTGAGCCGTACGACCCTTCGGCAGTGCACATTTAATTTTCCGTTCGGCCGTACGCCTCGACATGCTATATGCTATGTATTTGACTGAGAGTCTTATTATTATTATAAAATGAATTGTTCTATGTGGAAAGGGATTTTGGACTTTTATTATAGTTGTTATTTGGCACTTGCGGGTAGATGGTAGTTCATTTACTTGATATTCCATGTCTACTTGATTTCCATAATTGCTAATCCTGATTAAATCTGTTTAATTATATTATTGCTAATGACCCTACTGAGTAATATGTCTACCTCTCGTCACTACTTCTTCGAGTTTAGACGGGATACTCACTGGGTACATATTTGTTTATATGTAATCATGCTACGCTTCTGTACTTAATCGTACAGGTTCTGAGGCTGGTGCATCTGGTTATCATACCGGAGCGCGATCGTGAGAGTACTTTCTGGATTAGACTACACAGTGAGCTGCTCTTTCTCTGGCGTTCCTCAGCAGCACTGTGGAGTTTCTGCTATTTCTTTTGATATTTCTGTCTACCCCTTTCAGACGGTTGTATATTTATTTTGTTTACTTTGTATATTCCACTAGTCGCATGTGGACTTGTGACACTAGGTCTTGGCACACGTAGTTGGTTTTTCTAATATTTTTCTAGACTACATATGTTGGTAAACGATCTTTTGAGTTCATTTAATCAAGTTGCATCACTTGACTGTTTTCTTTAAATGATTTCTAAATCTAAAATTTGACAAGTGCTTAAAGTTTTAAATAAGTAAGGTAGTCTCGCTAGTAAACTGATGTTGGCTTGCCCGAATCCGGTGCTGGGAGCCATCACGACCTGAGTTGGAATTTGGGTCGTGACAACATGGTATCTGAGCTCTAGGTTCACGTAGGTCTCACAAGTCACACGCAAACCTAGTAAAGTCTTGCGGATCGATACAGAGACGTCTGTATTTATCTTCGGGGGGCTATAGGGTGTTAAGAAACCTCTCTTTATTCTTATTCTATCGTGCAGTTGATGGTCTTACTAAATCTCATTCTTTCATTCTCTCACAGATGGTGAGGACTCATGCAGCTGATATTTCAGACCCGAGAGGGCACCGACCCAAGGTAGGGGACGAGGGCGTCCCAGAGTTACTCCATTAGCACCCCCAGAGGATCCTATCATTGAGGAGCGGGACGAGGTGCCTCCAGCAGATCCTGCCCCAGCAGATTTCATGAATGCACCAGGTTTTCAGGAGATCATAGGCCGTATGATGTGGTTCATGGACACTATGACCCAAGTTGGTTTATTTCTAGCGGATCCTGCCACATCTCAGGCGGGAGAGGGGGTTTAGACCCTTATCGCCCAGGCCACCGGTCATGCAGCGGTAGTATATCAGACTCCGGGTACTTTGCCCGTGGGTGGAGCACAGCCAGCAGTAGCAGCACCAGAGCTCAGACCGGCTGCGGACGGCGATCCGCAGAAGCTACTTGATAGATGGACTCGATTGCACCCTCCTATCTTCGAAGGTGAGAAAGGCGAGGATGCCCAGGACTTTTTTGATAGGTGCAGGGAGAGACTGCACAACATGAGGATTTTGGAGTCTCATGGAGTCGACTTCACTACTTTCCAGCTAGAGGGCAGGGCCCGCATATGGTGGCAGTCATTTATCCTTGGTAGGCCAGCAGGTTCCCCTACTATCACATGGGAGTAGTTCACTCAGCTGTTCCTGGACAGGTATATTCCACCCTCTGAGAGGGAAGAGCTGCGGTATCAGTTTGAGCAGCTGGAGCAGGGGCAGATGTCAGTGACAGACTACGAGGCCAGGTTTTCAGAGTTGTCCCGCCATGCCCTTATGATTCTTCCTACTAATTCTTAGAGAGTGCAGAGGTTTGTAGCTGGGCTACACTCAGGTATTACGGCCAACATGGCCCGAGAGGTGGAGATGGGTAATCCTTATCAGCTTGTAGTCGAGATAGCTCGCCGGATTGAGGGTTACCGATCGAGGAGCAAAGGGCAGGGTCAGCAGGACAAGAGAGCTAGATTTTATGGAGATTTCAGAGGTGCCCCAGCCAGGGGTAGAGGTCAATTCGGTAGAGGCCAGCCCAGCAGGCCTCCATATTCAGCCCCCCACCACCTTCTCGTGGTGCTCCAGTGAGACCTTATTTCAGCGCCATGCCGGAGAGTTCTTACCGCCCACCAGCTATTCAAAGTCCCTCAGGCGGGTATTCAGGTCATCAGGGGTCTCCTAGTCCTTACTTCAGTGCTATGCCAGAGGGTTCTCATCGTCCCAAAGCTATTCAGGGGTCTTCTTCAGGGCAGCAGGCCATGCCTCCAGCGAGGTGTTATGAGTGTGGTGATTCAGGCCATATGAGGAGGACTTGTCCCAGGTTCCAGGGCAAGGCTATTTAGCAGAGTTATCAGCCCACATTCTCAGCACCGGCACCCCGTTTACCTAGAGGTTGAGGACAGGCTGGTAGAGGTCGTCCCAGAGATGGAGGCCAGGTAGAGGGAGCTCAGCCAGCTCCCATTTAGTCCAGTGGAGGTCAATCTTCAAGTACTCCAGCAAGATTCTATGCTATCCCGGCCCGAGCAGATGCAGTGGCCTCAGATGCCGTGATCACAGGTATTATTTCAGTATGTGGTAGAGAGGGATCAATGCTATTTGACCCAGGATCTACTTATTCATATGTGTCAGCCTTGTTTTCTTGTTTTTTGGATGCTCCTAGTGAGTCCTTGGTTTCTCCTATATATGTATCCACTCCCGGTAGTGATTCTATAGAGTAGACCGGACTTATCGGTCTTGTGTGATCACATTCTGTGGGTTCGAGACTAGAGCGGACTCTTATTGCTCGATATGGTTGATTTTGAGATTATCCTGGGCATGGATTGGCTATCTCCTCATCATGCCATCTTGGATTGCCATGCCAAGATGTTTACTTTGGCCATGCCTGAGTTGCCTAGGCTGGAGTGGAGAGGTTCCTCGGTTAGTGCAGCCAGTAGAGTTATTTCCTTCCTGAAGGCTCGACATATGGTCGAGAAGGGTTGTTTGGCGTATCTTGATTATGTGCGGGACACCACCGCCGAGTCTCCGACGATCGATTCAGTGCCAATTGTTTGAGAGTTTGCTGATGTATTACCTTCAGACCTTCTAGGCATGCCTCCGGATCGTGATATTGATTTCTGCATTGATTTAGCTCCAGATACTCGACCTATTTCCATTCCCCCGTACCGTGTGGTCCTAAGGAGTTGAAGGAGCAGCTAGAGGAGTTGTTGGCTAAGGAGTTTATTAGACCGAGTGTATCACCGTGGGGTGCTCCAGTTCTATTTGTGAAGAAGAAGGATGGGTCCATGCAGATGTGTATTGATTGCCGCCAGCTGAACAAGGTCACCATCAAGAAAAAGTATCCATTGCCGCGCATTGATGATTTGTTTGACCAGTTGCAGGGTGCCAGGGTGTTTTCTAAGATAGACTTGAGATCGGGCTATCATCAGTTGAAGATCCGGGCCTCTGATGTTCCGAAGACTGCTTTTCTTGCGAGATATGGCCACTATGAGTTCCTGTTGATGTCCTTTGGCTTGACTAATGCCCCAGCAGCATTTATGGACTTGATGAATAGGGTGTTCAGGCCGTATATTGATTATTTTATCATCGTCTTCATTGATGACATCTTGATTTACTCACATAGCCTGGGAGAGCACGAGCAGCATTTGAGAGTTGTGCTCCAGGATTTGCAAGAATAGAGGTTATATACTAAGTTCTCCAAGTGTGAGTTTTGGTTTAAAGATCCACGCTTGGCAGAGCTACGGGAGACAGTGGTTCAGGGTGGTGCCAAGGAGGCTACTATTGGCGAGGATGGTGTTCTGAGACTTCAGGGTCGGTTGTGTGTTTATAATGTTGATAGCTTGAGGCAGAGGATTCTAGAGGAGGCACACAATTCACGATATTCTGTTTATCCTGGTGCCACGAAGATGTATCGTGATCTGAAGTAGCATTTCTGGTGGAGGCGGATGAAGAAAGACATTGTGGAGTATGTGGATAGGTGTCTTAACTGCCAGCAGGTTAAGTATAAGCACCAGAGGCCAGGAGGCCTACTTCAGCAGATGCCCATTCCTGAGTGGAAGTGGGAATGCATCACTATGGACTTCGTGGTTGGGTTGCCTCGGACCTTGCGGAAGGTTGACGCGGTTTGGGTCATTGTGGATAGATTGACCAAATCGGCGCATTTTATTCCTGTGAGTACTACTTATACTTCTGAGAGGCTAGCCCGCATTTACATTCGAGAGATAGTCCGGTTGCATGGTGTGTGTGACGACCCAAGGGGTCATCACCTATTTTATTACCCCATTCCGTACTCCCGAGGCCTTGAAAATCTCATTTGTAGTTCTCTCGATTTGTGTGCGCAGTCCGGGCGCGTAGCCGGACAGCTTAAATATGAAATTCTGTGAAATATGCTAAGATTTAATATTAACATGAATAAATTTGATTTCAGTCAACCTTTTTGGTGAACGGACCCGAACCCATGATTTTATGGTCCCGGAGGGTCCATAGAAAAATATAGGACTTGGGCGTATGCCCGGAATCGAATTCTGAGGTCCCAAGCCCGAGAAATGAATTTTTGAGTAAAATTGTTTTCTGAAAATATTTAAGGAAATTGAAAATGAAATCTGATTAGAAAGTAATGGTATTGGGCCCGTATTTTGGTTCCGGCGCCCGTACAGGTCTTATATATGGTTTAAGACCTTTCTGTAAAGTTTGGTTGAAAACGGATTTCGTTTGACGTGTTTCGGACTTAAAATGGAAAATTTGATGTTTTATGAAGTTTGATAAAATTCATGGATTTTGAGGTTAATTCGATGTATATGATGTTATTTTGGCGATTTGATCGCACGGATAAGTTCATAGGATGTTTTTGAGGTAGTGTGTGTATTTGGTTTGGAGCCCCGAGGGCTCAGGTGAGTTTTGGATAGGCCACAGATTGCATTTTTGAACTTGGGAATTTGCTGGTCAACTGATTTGAAGGATTCGCATTTGCGAAGCCAGCATTGCAAATGCGAGCTCGCAAATGCGAGCTATTCATCGCAAATGCGAAGGTGCCCTTGCTGGCCAGGGATCGCAAATGCGAGCAGGAGGTTCGCAAATGTGAAGGCATACCTGGGCAGGCCTGATCGCAAATGTGACCATGAGGTTCGCGAATGCGAAGGCTGGGAATGTCTGAAGGGTTCGCAATTGCAAACCCCTGTTCGCAATTCCCATGCCAACCAGTAGCCGGCACTGTACAAAAACCGAATTTTTACTTCATTCATATTTTCTCAAACTCAAACACTCTTAGGCGATTTTTCCAAGAACAAGACTCTTCCAAATCAGTTGTAAGTTGGTTTTTTACTCATTTCTTTCAATCATTAACATCATTTAACATGTTTTCAACTTAAAATCAAAGATTTCCATGGGTGAAAATTGGGTGTTTTGGGTAGAACTTGGGTTTTTCTAAAATTGGGATTTGAGTGGGTAATTGACCTCCGATTTGAGAGATTCTTATATGGCTAGACTCGTGAGAGTACGAGGGTTCTGAAAAATGTAAAATTTACCCGGCTCCGAGATGCTGGCCTGAGAGGCATTTTGGTCATTTCACTTAATTTCGCGCCGTAACCTTAAATTTAATAGTAGAATCAGTGCATGAGATGTTATTTACAGTATGAAATTTATTTGAATACAGTTGGGCCATTTGGAGTCGGATTCTCGTGGCAAACGTGTGGTTTCGGGTTGATTGCTATACTTCGGACCCGAGGTAAGTGTTTGGTCTAACCTTAGCTTGAGGGAACAGGAGTTGAGTATAATTTTCTACTTACTAATTGTCAAATACGATGTATAAGCATTGTGACGAGTATCTATACATTGGTGTCTAGCATGACCGTGAGTCCTTATATTGTGAATATTCTGATTTTGTGGTAATTTACATTCTTAATTGATGATTTCTATATGTTGTGAAGAGTATGTGAAGGGAATTGTAATCTTTAAACTCTATTGGAGCATTGGCTCAGATTGTAATATGAATGATGAAGGTATATGAGATAATTGTATCCTTTGGAGCATTGGCTCAAGTAATAGAGTAAATTATGAAATTAAGTGAAAGAAAGAGAAAGAGCTATTAAAATATACCCTTGCCGGGTCATTGTTGCTTTGATATTGATTCCCTTATTGGGATGTTGAGATTACTGTTATTGTTCCCTTGCCAGGATTTAATTGTTTAATTGATGTTCCTTTGCTGGGATTTAATTATTTAATTATTTAATTGATGTTCCCTTGACGGGATTTTTATTTTTGCTCTATTTATTTCCTTGCCCTTGTTTGTGATTGTTGTTTGGGTGAGGAAGAGTGTTAAAGCACGAAGGGACATTCCGTGCCATGTTTTACATTGATTATGCACGAGGGGATATTCTGTGCCATGTTTTACACTGATTATGCACGAGGGGACATTCCGTGCCATGTTTATATTGTTATTATGCACGAGGGGACATTCCGTGCCATGTTTTACATTGATTAAGCACGAGGGGACATTCTGTGCCATGTTTATATTGTTATTATGCACGAGGGGACATTTCGTGCCATGTTTTACATAAATTATGCACGAGGGGACATTCCGTACCATGTTTATATTGTTATTATGCATGAGGGGACATTCTGTGCCATGTTTTACATTGATTATGCACGAGGGGACATTCCGCGCCGTGTTTATATTGATTATGCACGAGGGGACATTGTGTGTCGTGTTTTACATTGTTATTATGCACGGTGGGACATGCCGTGCCGCATCTTTCACTGTTTAATCTGTGTTGTCATTTCCCGTTATTATTTACAAATATTTCAGACTGTTGTTTTCGTTTCTGTCATTTCAGTATTTGCTATCTCTTACCCCCAGCATGTTCTCCCCGTAATTGTATTCTTGTTTAGTTTCTGCTATACTATTGAACTGCACAGGTACACTTTGTTGTCGTGTCTNTCCGGACCCGGAGGACATCATTGGTGGGAGTGTCTTCCAGCTTATCATAGAGGCTTCAAGGTATACCCGCTGGCGTCCGTGGGCCTTGGCGTCTCTTCCATCCCTTTTCTTCGATTCTGTCTTATAGACAGTTCGTGAGTTTGTGACTCTAGGTTTTGGGAAAAATTTACGCGTTGTTGTATTATGTTGTCCTTATTTAGCTTGAGACCATATTATTTCCGATGTTAAATTGTGAACCGTTTAGTTTATCCTATTACATTAATGCTAATATGCTAGTTTATTTATTCACGTTGGCTTGTCTAGCGGGTTCAACGCTAGACGCCATCACGACCCGATTGTGGGAGTTCGGGGCGTCACAAGTTGGTATCAGAGCTCTAGGTTACTTAGGTCTCACAACTCACGGACCACTTGGTAGAGTCTGAGGGATCGGTGCAGAGACGTCTGTATTTATCCCCAGAGGCTGCGAAGTTAGGATTACTCCATATTTCTTTTCCTCTCTGTCGTGCGCTACGAATTCTGAGAACCGATTGAGTTTTTATTCTATTCTGTCGCAGATGGCAAGGACGCGTGCTTCCCTTGGTTCCGCCCAGCAGTATGACACTCCTGCTACAGCTCCTACTCGGGGTCGAGATCGAGGACGAGGTCGTGCTAGAGGCCGAGGCCGGGGCCGGGCTCAGCCTAGAGCAGCAGCCCCAATAGAGGACCCTCAGGTCGAGTCTGACGAGGAGGTCCCAGTTCTGGCAGCCCCAGTTGGACCAGCTCAGGTCCCAGAGGGTTCATAGCTACCCTAGTGCTTCAGGACGCCCTTGTCCGTCTAGTCGGACTCATGGAGAGTGTAGCACATGCGGGTCTTCTTCCTACAGCACCAACCGTCTATCAGGCTGGGGGAGGTGCCTAGGCTTCTGTCGCCCGCGTACCAGAGCAGCTAGTTCCACAGTTTCAAAAACTCCGGCACCTCAGCCAACCGGAGTAGCTCAGCCGGGTATTGTAGCGCCGATAGCAGAGGGAGCACCTATGTCAGCAGATTCTTTGTGGAGACTGGACAGGTTCACTAAGTTATTCACTACTACTTTTACTGGTTCACCATCAGAGGACCCCCAGGATTATTTGGACAACCGCCATGAGGTTCTTCGAAATATGGGCATAGTGGAGTCGAACGGGGTTGACTTTGCTACTTTTCGGTTATCTGGCGCAACCAAGAGTTGGTGGAGAGAATATTTCTTAGCCAGACCAACTGGATCTACACCTTTGACTTGGACTCAGTTCTCAGAGGTATTTCTGGGGAAGTTCCTTCCCATTACTCATAGAGAGGACCTTCGGAGGCAGTTTGATCGTCTCCAGCAGGGACCCATGTTCGTCACTCAGTATGAGACCAGGTTCATCACTCTAGCCCGACATGCTCTTATGATACTTCCCACTGATCGGGAGAGGGTTCGGAGGTTTATCGAGGGATTGGCCCAGCCTATCAGATTTCAGATGGCCAGAGAGTCAGGTACAAATATATCGTTCCAGGATGCGGCCAATGTGGACAGGAGGATTGAGATGATTTTGTCACAGGGAGGTGGTCAGGGGGCTGACAAGAGGCCCCGTCATTTCTGTCGTTTCAGTGGAGCCCCATCTGGGGGCAGGGATTCTTCAGGCATAGGTCATCCTCCCAGACCTTTTCAGTCAACTCTCCAGGTTTCCCATGGTACATTAGGTGGTCGTGGTTATCAGACGCACTATTCCGATCAGCAGCCTTACACAGCGCCACCAGCACCTATCGGTGCACCGCCGCTTCAGAATTTCCAGGGTGGTTATCAAGGTCGACAGGGCCAGTTCCACAGTCAACAGTCACATCAGTAGAGGCCTTGTTATACTTGCGGTGGTTTGGGGCACATTTCCAGGTTTTTCCCCCGAGGTTTTGGTGGGTCTCAGCATCAGGGTTCTTGTGCCATGGTACAGGCACCAGGTGTTCCATAGCCTGCCCAGCCAGCTAGAGATGGGGGTAGAGGGGCTAGAGGTGGAGGTAGAGGTCATAGAGGTGGATCTCAGGCCGCCAGAGGTGGAGGCCAGCCAACAGCTGGCCGTCCTAGAGATGTGGTTCAGGGTGGTGGGGCCCAGCCCTGATGTTATGCTCTTCCAGCCAGGCTAGAGGCTGAGTCTTCAGATGCAGTCATTACAGGTACTATTCGGGTTTGTGACAGAGATGCTTCAGTTCTATTTGATCTAGGGTCTATGTATTCGTATCTGTCCTCTTATTTTGCACCATACCTGGTCATGCCTAGTGATCTACTGAGTATTCCTGCTTATGTATCTACACCGGTGGGTGATTCTATCATGGTCGATTGAGTCCATCGTTCTTGTATTGTGGTGATTGGGGGTCTTGAGACCCGTGTTGATTTGTTGCTTTTAGGTATGGTCGACTTTGATGTTATGTTAGGGATGGATTGGTTATCCCCCTATCATGCTATTCTGGACTGTCATGCCAAGACAGTGACCTTAGCCTTACCGGATTTTCCCCGCTTAGAGTGGAAAGGAACTCCTGGTCATTCTACCCGCAGTGTTATTTCGTACGTGCAGGATCGGTGTATGGTCGAGAAGGGGTGTTTGGCTTATGTGCGCGATTCTAGCGTTGAGGTTCCCTTTATTGATTTGGTGCCCGTGGTTCGTGAGTTTCCTGAGGTCTTCCCTTCAGACCTTCCGGGGATGCCACCTGACAGGGACATTGATTTCTGCATTGATCTGGCTCCGGGCACCCAGCCCATTCCTATTTTTCCGTATCGCATGGCCCCGCCAGAGTTGAAAAAGTTGAAGGAACAATTGCAGGATTTGCTTGGGAAGGGTTTCATTAGGCCCAACGTTTCTCCTTGGGGCGCTCCAGTATTGTTTGTGAGGAAAAAGGATGGTTCGATGAGGATGTGCATTGATTACCGGCAATTGAACAAGGTTACAGTCAAGAATAAGTACCCACTGCCGAGGATTGATGATTTGTTTGATCAGCTTCAGGGTGCCAAGGTATTTTCAAAGATATACTTGAGATCTGGCTACCATAAATTGAGGATTAGGGCATCCGATGTCCCTAGGACAGCTTTCCGCACTCGGTACAGGCATTACAAGTTTTTAGTCATGTTGTTTGGGTTGACAAATGCCCCAGCAGCTTTTATGGATTTGAACCCAGTGTTCAGGCCTTATTTGGACTCGTTCTTGATAGTCTTCATTGATGATATATTGATATACTCCCGCAGCCAGGAGGAGCACGAGCAGCATCTCAGAGTGGTTCTTCAGACCCTGAAGGATAGTCAACTATATGCGAAGTTTTCGAAGTGTGAGTTCTGTTTGAGTTCAGTTGCATTCCTGGGTCATGCCGTATCAGCAGAGGGTATTCAGGTTGACTCGAAGAAGATTGAGGCAGTCAAGAACTGTCCAAGACCAGCATCAGCTATAGAGATTCGGAGTTTCTTGGGATTGGCAGGCTACTATCGTCGGTTCGTGGAGGGGTTCTCATCTATTGCAGCCCGGATGACCAGGTTGAGCCAGAAGGGTTCCCAGTTCAGATGGTCAGACGAGTGTGAGGCGAGCTTCCACAGGATCAAGATAGCTCTGACTACGGCACCGGTATTGGTTTTTCCCACAGGTTCAGGGCCTTATACAGTCTATTGCGATGCTTCCCGTATTGGGCTTGGTGCAGTGTTGATGCAGGATGGTAAGGTCATTGCTTATGCTTTGAGGCAGTTAAATATTCATGAGAAGAACTATCCAATGCATGATTTGGAGTTGGCAGCCATTGTCCACGCATTGAAGATCTGGAGGCACTATCTGTATGGTGTGGCGTGTGAGGTGTTCACGGATCATAAGAGTCTTCAGTACTTGTTCAAGAAAAAGGAGTTGAATTTGAGTCAGAGAAGGTGGTTAGAGTAATTGAAGGATTATGACATTACCATCTTATATCACCCGGGGAAGGCCAATGTGGTGGCCGATGCTTTGAGTAGGAAGTCAGCTAGCATGGGCAGTCTTGCTTTTATTTCGGTTAGTCAGAGGCCGCTTGCTTTGGATGTTCAGGGTTTGGCCAATCGATTTGTGAGTTTGGATATTTCTGAGCCTAGTTGAGTGTTGGCTTGTACGGTCGCTCGTTCTTCATTATTGGAGCGTATCCGTGATCGAAAATTTGATGATCCCCATTTGTGTGTCCTTAGAGACACGGTGCAGCGCAGAGGCGCCAAGTAGGTCACCTTATATGATGATGGTGTTTTGAGATTGCAGGGGCGAGTTTGTGTTCCCAATGTTGATGGGATTCGAGAGTTGA
>MDKJ01220382.1:0-26297 GCA_005239525.1 Nicotiana knightiana
GAAAGGCGGTGTTAGAGGGTTGATTGCTATATTTTGGACCCGAGGTAAGTGTCTTGCCTAACTGTGGTGAGGGAATAGGTATCGCATGCTATGTTCTAAGTGTTTATCATGTCCAATTCATAGGTGAGGTGACGAGTACCTATGCATTGTGTGTCAAGCATGCCCATGAGTCCATTTTTGATGAAATTCTTGTCCTTATTTCCATATCCTTTGTATTATGAATTTATCTCTACTTGGAAGCTGATTGTTGTTGAAAATCCTCATTGATGAACTCGTGATGTAATGGTCCTATTGATGACCCAACTGTAAAAAATTCATGAGTTTGTGACTCCAGGTTTTGGGAGGTTATTGTGACGTCGTATTATGTTGTCTTTACTTAGCTTTAAGCGTTATTTATTTCCGCTGTTAAGTTGTGAACTGTTATTAGCTTATTCTGTTAATTCGGTGTTATCATGTTAGTATAACTGTACACGTTGGCTTATCTACCGGGTTCAACGTTAGATGCCATCACGGTCCGATGGTGGGATTTCGGGGCATGACAAGTTGGTATCAGAGCACTAGGTTGCTTAGGTCTCACAATTCACGGACAACTTGGTAGAGTCTGAGGGATCGGTACAAAGACGTTTGTATTTATCCCCCAGAGGCTGCAAAGTTAGGATGACTCCACACTTCTTTTCATCTCTGTCATGCAATATGAATTTTGACTACTGATTGAGTTTCTATTCTATTCTCTCGCAGATGGCGAGGACGCGTGCTTCCCTTGGTACCGCTCAGCAGCCTGACACTCCTGCTACAACTCCTATGAGGGGTCGAGGTTGAGGTCGAGGATGAGGCCGTACTAGAGGCCGAGGCCGAGGCCGAGCTTAGCCTAGAGCAGCAGCCCTAGTGGAGGACCCTCATGTCGAGTTTGACGAGGAGGTCCCAGTTCCGGCAGTCCCAGTTGGACCAGCTCAGGTCCCAGAGGGGTTCATAGCTACCCAGTGCTTCAGGACGCTCTTGTCCATCTAGTCGGACTCATGGAGAGTGTAGCACATGCGGGTCTTCTTCCTACTTCACCAGCCGTCTCTCAAGCTGGGGGAGGTACCCAGACTCCTGCCACCCTCACGCCAGAGCAGCTAGCTCCACAGTTTCAGACTCCGGCACCTCAGCTAGCCGGAGTAGCTCAGCCGGGTATTGCAACACCAGTAGCAGAGGAAGCAGATATGTCAGTGGATGCCTTGTGGAGGCATGACAGGTTCACTAAGTTATTCACTACTACTTTTACTGGTTCACCATCAGAGGATGCCCAGGATTATTTGGACAGCTGCCATGAGGTTCTTCGGAACATGGGCATAGTGGAGTCCAACGGAGTTGACTTTGCTGCTTTTCGGTTATCTGGCGCAACCAAGAGTTAGTGGAGAGACTATTGCTTAGCCAGACCAGCTGGGTCTGCACCTTTGACTTGGACTCAGTTCTCAGAGGTATTCTTGGGGAAGTTCCTTCCCATTACTCAGAGAGAGGAACTTCGGAGGCAGTTTGAGCGTCTCCAGCAGGGATCTATGACAGTCACTCAGTACGAGACCAGGTTCATCACTCTAGCCCGACATGCTCTTATGATACTTCCTACTGATCAGGAGAGGGTTCGGAGATTTATTGAGGGATTAGCCCAGCCTATCAGACTTCAGATGGCTAGAGAGTCAGGTACTGATATATCATTCCAGGATGCGGCCAATGTGGCCAGGAGGATTGAGATGATTATGTCACAGGCTGGTGGTCAGGGAGCTGACAAGAGGCCCCGTCATTTCAATCGTTTCAGTGGAGCCTCATCTAGGGGCAGGGATTCTTCAGGCAGAGGTCATCCTCCAAGACCTTATCAGTCGGCACTTCAGGTAGCTCACAGTGCACCACCATCACCTATCACTACAACATCTCTTCAGAGTTTCCAGGGTGGTTATCAAGGTCGTCATGGACAGTTCCAGAGTCCCCAGCCATATCAGCAGAGGCCGTGTTATTCTTGTGGTGTTCCGGGGAACATTTCCAGGTATTTTCCCCGAGCTTCTAGTGATCCTTAGTATCAGGGTTCCCGTGCTATGGTTCCCGCGCCAGGTGCACCCCCACCCCATCAGCCAGCTAGGGGATGCGCTCGGGGTGCCAGAGGTAGAGGTCAGACTCATAGAGGTAGAGGACATGCCACTAGAGGTAGAGGTCAGGACACAATAGGTCGACCCAGAGAGGATCAGATTGGAGGGGCTCAGCCGCGGTGCTATGCTTTTCCTGCCAGGCCTGATACCGAGGCTTCTGATGCAGTTATTACAGGTACAGTTTCAGTTTGTAGCCGAGAGGCTTCGATGTTATTTGATCCGGGTTCTACATTCTCCTATGTGTCTTCCTATTTTGCCCCTTATTTGAGTATGCCCCGTAATTCCTTGAGTACTGCTGTGCATGTTTCTACACCGGTGGGTGATTCTATAGTGGTAGATCGAGTCTACCGTGCTTGATTAGTAGTCATGGGTGGTCTGGAGACTCAGGTTGATCTTTTTCTTCTTGATATGGTTGACTTCGATGTTATATTGGGGATGGATTGGTTATCCCCATATTATGCTATTCTGGACTGTCATGCCAAGACATTGACCTTGGCTTTGCCAGAGGTGCCTCGCTTGGAGTGGAAGGGAACTCCTAGTCATTCTTCTGGTAGAGTTATTTCTTATATGAAGGCTCGGCGCATGGTCAGGAATGGTTGTTTGGCCTATCTAGCCTATGTTCGTGATTCTAGCGCCGAGGTTCCTTCCCTAGAGTCGGTGCCTGTGGTTCGTCAGTTTCTAGAGGTTTTCCCTGCTGACCTGTCGGGTATGCCACCCGACAGGGATATTGATTTTTGTATTGAGTTAGCTCAGGGCACCCAGCCTATTGCTATTCTGCCGTATCGTATGGCCCCGTCAGAGTTGAAGGAGTTGAAAGATCAGTTGCAGGATTTGTTGGATAAAGGCTTCATTAGGCCTAGTGTCTCTCCTTGGGGTGCTCCAGTATTGTTTGTCAAGAAGAAAGATGGCTCGATGAGGATCTGTATTGACTACCGGCAGTTGAATAGGGTTACTATTAAGAAAAAGTATCCTTTGCCGAGGATTGATGATTTATTCGACCAACTACATGGTGCTTCAGTGTTTTCCAAGATTGACTTGAGATCTGGTTACCATCAGCTGAGGATTAGGGCGTCTGATGTCCCTAAGACAGCTTTTCGCACTCGTTATGGGCATAAGTTCTTGGTGATGTCATTTGGGCTGACGAATACCCCCGCCGCTTTTATGGAGTTGATGCACCGAGTGTTCAGGCCTTATTTGGACTCGTTCATGATTGTTTTCATTGATGATATATTGATATACTCTCGCAGCGGAGAGGAGCATGAGCAGCACCTTAGAGTCGTCCTCCAGACTCTGAGGGATAGTCAGTTGTATGTCAAAATTTCCAAGTGCGAGTTCTGGTTGAGTTCAGTTGCCTTTCTAGGCCATGTGGTATCGTCAGAGGGCGTTCAGGTGGATCCCAAGAAGATTTCAGCAGTTAGATATTGTCCTAGACCCACCTCAGCTACAGAGATCCGGAGTTTCTTGGGCTTAACAGGTTATTATCGCCGGTTTGTGGAGGGCTTTTCATCCATTGCAGCTCCGATGACCAGGTTGACTCAGAAGAGTGCCTAGTTCAGGTGGTCTGATGAGTGCGAGGCGAGCTTTCAGAAGCTCAAGACAGCCTTGACCACGACACCAGTGTTGGTTTTGCCCACAGGTTCAGGATCGTATACCGTGTATTGTGATGCTTCACGGGTTGGGCTTGGTGCAGTGTTGATGCAGGATGGCAAGGTTATAGCCTATGCTTCTCGTCAGTTGAAGGTCCATGAGAATATATATCCAGTTCATGACTTGGAGTTAGCAGTTATTGTGCATGCATTGAAGATTTGGAGGCATTACTTGTATGGTATGCCATGTGTTCACGGATCATAAAAGCTTGCAGTATTAGTTTAAACAAAAGGAATTGAACATGAGACAGATGAGATGGTTAGAGTTGCTTAAGGATTATGATATTACCATTCTTTATCATCTGGGGAAGGACAATGTGGTGGCCAGTGATATGAGCCGGAAGTCAGCTAGTATAGGTAGTCTTGCCTATTTATCAGTCGGAGAGCGACCTCTTGCTTTGGATGTTCAGGCGTTAGCCAACCGATTTGTGAGATTGGAGGTTTCTGAGACTAGCAGTGTTTTGGCCCATACCGTGGCCCGTTCTTCATTGTATGACCGTATTCGGGCCAGGCAGTATGATGATCGCCACTTATGTGTTCGTAGAGATAGAGTCAGGCACGAAGATGCCAAGCAGGTTACGGTTGATGCTGAGGGAGTATTGAGGATGCAGGGTCGTATTTGTGTACCTGATGTGGATGGTATTCGTGAGTTGATACTTCAGGAGGCCCATAGTTCCCGGTATTCTATTCATCCGGGCACCGCAAAGATGTAATAGGACTTGCGGCAGCACTATTAGTGGCGGAGGATGGAGTAGGATATTGTAGCTTATGTAGCTCGGTGCTTGAACTATCAACAGGTTAAGTACGAGCACCAGAGACCCGGTGGTTTGATGCAGCAGATTCAGCTTCCCGAGTGGAAGTGGGAGCGTATCACCACGGACTTTGTAGTTGGACTCCCACGGACTCAGAGGATGTTCGATGCACTATGGGTCGTTGTGGATAGGCTGACCAAGTCAGTGCACTTCATTCCAGTATCATGTTCGTACTCAGCTGAAAAGTTGGCAAGGATCTATATGAGAGAGATTGTTAGGCTGCATGGTGTGCCCATATCCATCATATCAGACTGAGGTACTCAGTTTACCTCCCATTTCTGGAGAGTATTTCAGCGAGAGTTGGGTACCCAGATTGATTTGAGCACCGCATTTCATCCTCAGACGGACGGGCAGTCCGAGCGCACTATTCAAATTTTGTAGGATATGTTGCGAGCATGTGTTATTGACTTTGGTGGTTCATGGGACCAGTTCTTTCCTTTAGCTGAGTTTGCCTACAACAACAACTATCAGTCGAGCATTCAGATGGCTCCGTACGAGACGTTGTATGGTAGACGGTGTCGGGCTCTAGTCGGATGGTTTGAGCCGGGAGAGGCTATATTGTTGGGTTCTGAATTAGTCCAGGATGCCTTGGACAAGGTGAAGATCATTGAGGATAGACTTCGTACAGCTCAGTCCAGGCAGAAGAGTTATGTGGATCGCAGGGTTCGAGATATGGCATTTATGATAGTCGACCGGGAATTTCTTCAGGTGTCGCCCATGAAGGGCGTGATGAGATTCGAAAAGAAGGGCAAGTTGAGCCCTAGGTACATTGGTCCATTTGAGATTCTGGACAAGGTAGGGGAGGTGGCCTACAGACTTGCCTTGCCACCTAGTTTTTCAGTCGTGCATCCAGTATTTCACGTCTCTATTCTCCGGAGGTATGTTGCAGACCCATCTCATGTACTTGACTTCAGTGGTGTCCAGTTGGACAAGGATCTGTCTTATGAGGAGGAGCCGGTAATCATATTAGATCGGCAGGTGCGACAGTTGAGACTGAAGAGTTATCCTTCGGTTCGTGTTCAGTGGAGAGGTCAGCCTGTTGAGGAAGCTACTTGGGAGTCCGAGCCCGATATGCGGAGCCGTTATTCCCACCTTTTCCCCGATTCAGGTACTTTTCTATGTCCGTTTGAGGACGAACGGTTGTTTTAGAGGTGGAGATTGTGATGACCCAAAATGTCATCTTGTGTAATTTAGCAGAACTGTGTTTCGAGGCCTCGAAAGCCTCCGTTAATCTCACCTCGATATGCGTGCATAGCCCGGGCGTGTTGCCAGGAAGCTTTTATGTGAAAACTTGATGAAAAGTTAATTTCATAATGATTAATTGATTAAAGTTGACTTTGGTCAACATTTCTGGTAAACGGTCCCGGAGGGTCCGTAGAAAAATATGGGACTTGGGCGTACGCCCAGAATCGAATTCCGAGGTCCCAAGCCCAAGAAATGAATTTTTAAAGAATATTATTTTCTGTAAATAATAAAGACTTTTAAAAATGATAATTAATATGAAAACCGTGTTGCCGGGCCCGTATTATGGTTCCGGAGCACGGAACAGGTTGAATATATGTTATGTGAGTTATCTGTGAAATTTGGTGTAAAACGGACTTGAAATGTCGAGTTTCGGATCAAAATCGGAATAATTAAGCCTTATGAAGTTTTGAGAAAATTCTAGGATATTTAAGGTTTAATTCCTTATTTTGAGGATATTTTTGTGATTTAAATGCTTGAATAAGTCCATAGGATGATTTGGGAGTCGTGTGTGTTTTTGGTTTGGAGACCCGAGGGCTCGGGTGAGTTTCGGGTAGTTAACGGGGTGTATAAAGTAGAAAAATCTGGTGTTTTTGATGTTCTGCTGGTGTCTGGTGTAACACCCTTCGCGAACGCGGCCAAGGGCCCGCGAACGTGAAGGGTAATCATCTTGGCCTGGGTTTTTACTCTTCGCGAACGCGTAGAGGGAGACGCGAACGCGGAGCACTGGACAGTGCTTCTACGCGAACGCGTCCCCAGGGGTGCGAACGCGTAGTGTTAGGCTGGGGGGCTGGGTAGGTTGTTCTTCGCGAACGCGGCCCTAGGCTCGCGAACGCATAGGTCAGGACTGTCAACCCTTCGCGAACGCGGCCATGGGCTCGCGAACGCGAATGATAATTTTTGCCCAGTGATTTTTAAAGCTTAAAAATAGAATGCATTCGGGATTTCCTCATTTCCATCACTCTGTTCTTCCTCAAACCCCCATTGACGACCTCCAAGCTAATTCTCCTCCATAACCACTTGGGTAAGTGACTTCAACTCCAATTTCATTCATTTTTCCTTCATCAACACTAGAATCTAGTCCTAGAATCCTAAAAACAAAGTAGAAATTAGGGGATTTGGGTAGAGTTAGGGATTATGTGACTTTGGGGAATTCAACCTCAATTTGGGGTCGGATTTCAAAACAAATAATATATTTGAACTCGTGGGGGTATGGGTGATCGGGTTATGTTCGAGCCTCGTGTTTGGACAAAGCGGGCCCGGGGTCGAATTTTGGTATTTTTGGAAGAATGCTTGGAAATGGGTAATTAGGATATGGAATTGATTTATTGAGTCATTATTGATATACTTGAGTTAATTATGTCTAGATAATACCATTCCTGAGTTGAATTCTAAACGAAAGGCGGTGTTAGAGGGTTGATTGCTATATTTTGGACCCGAGGTAAGTGTCTTGCCTAACTTTGGTGAGGGAATAGGTATCGCATGCTATGTGCTAAGTGTTATCATGTCCAATGCATAGGTGAGGTGACGAGCACCTATGCATTGTGTGTCAAGCATGCCCGTGAGTCCATTTTTGATGAAATTCTTGTGCTTACTTCCATATCCTTTGTATTATGAATTTATCTCTACTTGGAAGTTGATTGTTGTTGAAAATCCTCGTTGATGAACTCGTGATGTAATGGTCCTATTGATGACCCAACTGTAAAGGATATACTTGAAAAGGTTGGTTATAGCTGAGACCCTTGCCGGGCAATTTGTTGTGATAATGACTGATATTTTCCCCTTGCTGGGTGATCATGATTCGTGATTCCACTATGCTGCATTCCTTGCCATTTTGATAATTGTCATTGCATTGGTGAGGAAGAGTGTAAAGCATGAAGGGTGATGCCGTGCCATGATTTACATTGATTACATCATACATCTCATAGTGAGGAAGAGAGTAAAAGCACGAAGGGTGATACCGTGCCATGATTTACATTGATTATATCATACACTGCATAGTGAGGAAGAGAGTAAAAGCACGAAGGGTGATACCGTGCCATGATTTACATTGATTATATCATACACTGCATAGTGAGGAAGAGAGTAAAAGCACGAAGGGTGATGCCGTACCATTTATTACATTTCTGGAATTATGTTTGTTTCATTAGTATGTTTCTAATAAATTGCCTTCTTGTATGTTCCTATGTGCTTAATTAACTGCTCTATTTCACCTGTTACCCCATTGTCTGTTCCCGTATTCCCCTACGTAATTTTTTATCTCTTTCCTTGTTGTTCCACGATATATGTTGTAGAATATGACAGGTTAACATTTGTTGTCAAGTCTAGCCTCATCACTACTTCGGCCGAGGTTAGGCTCGACACTTACTTAGTACATGGGGTCGGTTGTACTGATGCTACACTGCACATCTTAGTGTTGTGCAGATCCCGCACCCGGACCCAGTGGACAACGTTGAGGGAGTCCTCTTCAGTTCACCTTAGAGGCTTCAAGGTATACCCGCTGGCGTTTATGGGCCTTGGCGTCTCTCCTATCCCTAGTTCTTCACTTCTGTCTTTTTTTCTTCTAGTTTTTTGGATACAGTCATGTATTTCTTTTCAGACTTTGTATTTATCATTCCTATAGACAGTTCGTGAGTTTATGATTCCAGGTTTTGGGAGATTATTGCGACGTTGTTTTATGTTGTCTTTACTTAGCTTTAAACCTTATTTATTTCCACTGTTAAGTTGTGAACTATTTTTAGCTTATTCTATTAATTCGATGTTATCATGTTAGTTTAACTGTACATGATGTCTTGTCTAGCGGGTTCAACGTTAGACGCCATCACGGCCCAATGGTGGGATTTTGGGGCGTGACATGAAGGTTGATGAAATCCTCTATAAAAGGACCTTAAAGACTTAATGCACACCTAGTGTTTGATGGGACACTCAAACGAGCTAAGACTATGAATATTTGTCCTAATTTGTGTTCAATTTTGTTATATCTCGAATTAGATTGGGGATTTCTAGAATTTCCGGAACGTTGTAGTAATTTAAGGAAAAGCTCAAGCAAGGTATGTTGGATAAACTTTATCTCTCGGAATTGAATTCCATATTGTTTCCTCAAGTTTAAGTATGACCGGCCCCATATCTCAAATCTCTTCATTCCGGGTTACCCCCTATAAACTCATAAACATGATTCTTTCGAACAAGCCTTATATTGAGTAATAGATGTTTAAAGTAAGGATTGCTTATGAATAGAACATAGTCTCGAGTGGTAATTTTAATGAAAACTGGTATACTAATTAGGTGAAGAAGACTCGATGTGCTCAATACTCCTACTTGCCAGTGTGCGTACTAAATGCCTTGATTGAGTGTGCTTAGTCGATGTAAACTATAAAGATACTTGAAAACGAATTAAATAAACTGGGGAATAGAGTGTGGATAACATATATACTTGTGCCTAGCAAGGCCTATGAAATGAGAAAGTATATATATGAAATAGATTACGAGACGAGCCTCGACTCAGCTATTTAAGATAACATCTAAAAGTGAAATTTGCCTAAAAGTTTCTTGAGGTATGTATGACTAAAACCCTTCTTCTTGGAAATAGAACCTCCATGAGGCTCCCTCACAATTGGTGTAAGTGTTAACTTTGAGTGATAAAAGAAATAACGTTTCAAACGTATTCGTGTGATAAGACCTTATGTGTTATATGCATTCCACTGCTCCCCTGATGTTGTGTTGTTATTTGGTGAAGTATTTGTGTTATGAGAAAATGTGTTAAATTGCCGAAGAATGTGAAAGACTCTATATGCCCATTATTCATGTTTGCTCTTATGTGTACTTGACGTGCTTGAGTTGAGTTATTTGTTGATGAAAGTGGTATCGATATGAAAAATGCGAAAAGGACCTGAATTATGAAATGGGGCCAAGTGCCGAGTATGAAATAACAATTGGGGCTACTAGCAGTTCTGGAATTGTAACATGAGCATGAAATGAGAAATGAGATCGAATGATAAAATGTGGACGTTTTGAGTAAGACGACCTAGCCGACGACACCATGCCGCACACATGGTGGTGCTGTGCTATGAGCTAAATTGGAATTGAAGAAAAAATTTATGCTGTGGAAACATGTCTCTAGAGGAAACGACCTAGCCGATCGGGCAGTGATCGGACTCCGTATACCAGTACGGTGGTGGTGCAAATAATGATATGTTTATGCTAGTGATGGCCAAGCTAATGTTAAAAATGATTCTCTTGAAAGCTTGTGTGATTCCTTAATTGATGTTGTGATGGTGCTTATGTTTCTCATTGAATTCTTGAATTCTTCTTATTGCATTATTGATTTTTCTAAGGAGATGTGTGTTACTTCCGTATGTTGACAATCGTTAGGTTTCACTTGGGCATTTCGATGTTATTGATTGTGACTGGATTATTTATATGGATTTCCTTTTCTTGTATGATTATTCTATTTTGAAAGATGATTTTTAGCTTTACATACTAGTACTATTCAACAGTACTAATGTCCCTTTTGCCGGGGGATACATCTTTAAATGGATGTAGGTGGTTCCATAGCAAGCATTGTTGGTTGCAGTTAGTGGCGAATCTTCTTTTCAGCCGACTTGGTGAGCCCCACTTCATTTCGGGGTCCTGTGTCATTTGTTTTTCATGTACTATGTATTTTGAGGTATAGCCGGAGCTTTGTTGCCGGTATTTCCACATTACTCTTCAACTGTATTTAGAGGCTCCGTAGATAGGTTGTGGGTGGTGTTTGATATAGGAAATTAAATTAGAAATATTGGTATTTGGCTTGTATGTTTTTCATCATATCTATAAAAAATGTAATATTTTGGATATTATGGTTGGAACTGCTAATGGAAACAAAATGGAAGTTGTTAATGAAATATTTATAAAGTATGATTAATGGAGTACATCTCCTCTTTAATCAAAAAATGAATTTGGGTAGAATGAAATCTAACAGGCTTGCTCAGTCGGGTTTACTCGGTTGAGCACCAGTCGCGCTCCTCGGTTTTGGGGCATGACATACACAGTTCCAATTCTAGTCAAAATCCTAGAACTTAAGCTTCCATTTTAGGGATTAAGTGTCCTAAAACACTCTGAAACCAGGAACGAACCCTCCCGGCAAGATACATAAGAAGGAAGAGATACGAGGAAAGCAGTAAACATAGGATTGGGGCTATTACTCTCAAACGACCGGCTGAGTCATTACAATGAATTCACATGCACATTGATGCGTAGGCATAAAGATGTATTTTACTCATGCTATCTGATAATGAAACATCTTACTTATTATTAAATTTTTTTTGGGGAAAATCAAAGTTTGTCTGACTTGCTCATATTTTGGTGATTTCGGTGAATGAATCAGTTTTTATTGTTATACTTGAAAAGCATGACTATTTTCCGTAATTGTGAACTAGCTGAGTATCACATATTTGAGATATTTCTTGTACCACTTTTATTATATTGTTATGAAATGTCGTTGGCTATTGTTGTTGGGGTCGATTTTACTCAAACTAAACTTCTGAACCTTGCGTGCAAATTTTTATGTTTATGTTGATGTGTATGGTGGGAGCTAGCATTGAAGATGTACCGACGTTCTGGTTATAGCCGCCTATTGTTCTTGGTAGCTTTAGAATTATTAATCTGTTCATGTATATTTTAAAGAGATTATGTATTTATTTCATTCCAGCTTTGTAAACTCTAAATCTTAGAAGCTCACGATTTGTACTACCAGTCCTTAGGAATTCTTTGTATAGAAATTCAACTATATTATCATTACATTTCTTAGTAAAACTCAATGAATTGGATTATATTTGCTGATTGGCTTACCTAGCGGGTTGAGTTACGTACCATCACGACTAGTTGGATTTTGGGTCACGACAGAATCATAAAATATAGCCAAATCCGGGTAAAAAAATACCTACCCCAGTCCAAACAGTGAAAATTCCCTCAAAAATCGCCCAAATCCGAGCTCCATAATACAAAAAATGATAAAATAACAAAGCCCTCAAACATGATGTAAGGGACAAGAACACGAATCACCACTGCTTCATCTTACGAAATCGTGAGACACACACTACAAATGCAAAGAAAGAAAATTGCTAGTCCCTAACACACTATGCGATCGCGCCTGGATCTTCATGATCCGGAAGAAGCACATCAGACACCAGTAATCAGCAGTCCAAAACATGGAGAAATGGCTCATTGCCCATTCCAACATACCAACATGTTCCATAACGTAACGCGTATCACGACCCAATTTCTCCTATAGGCCGTGATGGCGCCCAACATTATCGCTAGGCAAGCCAACAGTGAACCAACTCTTTGATCTTTTCTTTTAGAAATTTTAAATAGTTGATTTTTAATTGTTCCGAACATAAGAAGTGAAAAAGTTAGTAAAACGAGAAAGTAAACAATTTTAAAAGCAATGGGATGAAGTAATTACTCAAAAACCAACAAGTGTCTACTAGCATAAATCTCCAAGACCTGGTGTCACAAGTGTATGAGCTACTAGTAGAATATACCAAAAAAAATACTACACTACTATCTGAAATGAAATAGACAGAAAATAAAGCAAAAGAAAGACATCGGCTGCTGCATAACGGGCTCAGAACGCAGCTCACTGCTAAGTCCTGTAGTAATCAAGGACGCGCGCCGGACTGATATCCAGATGCACCTGCCTCAGATCCTGCACAATTAGTGCATGAGTGTAGAGTGAGTACATAAACAAGATATACCTAGTAAGTATCTAGTCTAACCATGAAGAGGTAGTGACGAGGGGTCGACTCCGACACTTACTATGGGCTAACAATAAAATAATGGAATTATAACTAAGCATGGACTATATAAATACAACTGAAAATGAAATAACAAGAATTAATGAACAATTCTTTCACTAATAGTAAGTCCCAATTGATTTCCATCATTTAACAAATTAATCTCTCAAGTTGGGCTTCAAAAATTATTACGGACGAATTTTGCCAGGGCGTACGGCCCGATCCAATATACAAATATACAAATTGTGTACTGCCGAGGGTCGAACGCCACGAACCATAGATGCATCTATTCTATTACCGAGGTGTTCGGCCCGCTTCACAAGAAGAGAAAATACTCTATAAATAACCGATTCAAAGATTATTAAGAGGCTAATATCAAGGAACATCAATTCTCATTAACGATCAAGTAACCCGTCTAAAACTCTAGTAAATGAAATTCGACCTTTTACTATTCCTTTATCAAGTTTTGATATGATTTAAGCACTTAAATTAGCAAGTAGGGTGCAAATATCGCAAGTATCACATGATTTGGATGTTAAACTACCCGAACATAAGCATAATTAGTAGCTACGTACGGACTTTTATCACCTCGTGCACACGTAGCCCCCACAAATAGGAGCACATATTAAATCAATTCACTTATGGCGTTAATTCCCTTATACAAGGTTAGAATAGGGACTTACCTAGTCTTCAAGCTTACTTTCCGGTCCAAAACTGTGCTTTAAATCTTCAATTCGGTGTCAAACGACTAGAAACTAGTCAAATGTTATACAAAATAATCAATACATGTTCAAAAGTTCATATCCTAACTACTAATGTGTGTTTACCTTGAAAATGGTAATGACAATTATAGTTGATTTTGTGGTTCTAAAAATATGTGATTTATTTTTATGCTAGTTGTTAGGCAATAGATGCTAAGTATGAGCCGAGAGAATAAGGTAAGAATAAAGAAAAGTAGTGATATGCAAACCAAGCTGTTACAAAACAGGGTCTCGAGCTGGCCGAAGTAGGGCCTCGAGGTCGAACTATAGTGCCTAACAGAGGATGGTTGATGGAGCCATAAGAGTATGGAGGGCCTCGAGGATAACCCTTTATGATCAATAAATGAAGAACAATTAATGAACACGATAAATGAAAGGCAATAAATCCGTAGAACAGATGTTGAGTATGTTAAGAAGGCAGAGAATGTTCTTGTTGTATTCAATAATTATGTGTCCCAAAAAATGACAAGGATCCCCGTTATATAGGAGGGGGAATCCCAACATTGTACATGCACAATTATTACAAAGAAATACTGCTGGTACAACTGTATAATGGTCCGGTACGGACTTATACTATTTTACAGGCGTTGTCAGCTTTAACCACGTGCTCTTGGGAGCTTCCCACATTTCCATGACGATCTTCGATATTTATTCTATCTTGAGGTATATCAGTCCCTCAATGTACTTCCTCGAGGAATGCACCTATGGGTTGATCTTCGGATTCTTCTCCGATGCAATCGTGACTGGGCTGTGAATGCCGTAGAGGCCTCAAAATCGGTCATCCCCGATTTTGACCACATACAGATAGTCCCCGCATTTCTTGGAATGAAAAGACAAGAAACGATTTGAATTCTCTAACTCTTCAATGCTTCCATTATTACGTCAGTCATTCCATTTTAAGAGATTGATGTGACAAAAGGGATGTTCAAAGGTCACGTTCGCACAACTCTTGAAAGGTCTTCGAACTGATTATGATGGTTGGTTGTCTTTTAGATTTCCTCAGCGCACATGACTGGCCCCTATAAATACTCCTTCCTTCGCCCCCTATTTTTCATTACATATTCAAACTTTCAAAAGAGCTCTTCCCACTTCTTTCTTGTGTTCTTTCCCTAATTAATTTTTCTCCTTCCTTATGAAATCTTCCAGCAAGAATAACGAAGACCTCCTAAACTATTTCTCAAGATGATAAAGCTTCCTCATCTTCACGCTCGTACAAGGGCAAGGCAATAGTACCCCCTCATCTTGAAGAATGCATCCCAGGGCCCTGAGAAAAAACCTCCGATTTCAAGGTTGACAAGCCTTCTTCGAAGCCGGGACGGTGTGAACCTATGTCCCGATATATTAGCCTGATAACAGACACCGAGAAGGTGAAGGCCGACTACCGCTGGGGAGATGCGGTGTAAGTGGAAATTCCTTCTCAGGAAGAATACATAACGACCCATAAAGCTGGCTTCCTTAGTGTGTATACCTACCCATTTACCCTCGGACCGATAAGACCATCCTTGCTGTCGATAGACCCCGTGATCCTCGACTTCTGCAAGCAATATCGAGTGACACTCGGCCAAATCCATCCATCATTTTGGCGTATTGTTTATATTATTAGGCACTTTGCAAACATGGTCAAAGGGATGCCGTTTACCCTTGACCACTTAATCAGAATGTACAGTCTCCGACTCTACCGGGGCGTCCTGATTAAGCTTCAACGTCGGGCCTTGAAAGATTTCTTTGCTTGCACCGACGAAGTCAGGGACAGAGGGTGGATGAGCCGCTTTGTCCGAGTTAGGACCTCAGATCTGATTCCTGTGGAGAAGATTCCGTTCCCTGAAGAGTGGAATATGAAACGTAAGCGAATATGTTAATTAAGTATTTTCTCTTTCCTTTGGATTAATTTCCCCACGGACTAACTTCCTTCAATGATGTAGCTGTCGAGGGGCATCCCAACACGGTTAAGGATCTCTCAGGCTGGGTTAGCCAGCTAGATTCGACCCACCCGTATGTCAAGCGCGTATGGCGCGACCTGGACAGAGCTCGATGGGAAGCTAAAAAATTACGGTGAGTTCCTACTCCTGCCGTACTTGAGCCCCTTAGAAGAGATATTCCTGACCGTGTCCTCATTTCTTGTGTTCATGTTTTGTGTTTGTGCAGGTCTGGGAGAGACCTCTTTGATGAGAGAAGCACCGCTTGGGGAAGTGGATACCCCTAAACCTAGCAAATAGAAGAAGAGATGTAGGAAATCACCGTCCGAGTCCTCGAAGCCAAAGAAGGCTAAAATGGAAAAACCTCCTGAATCAGAATTCGTTGTTGCTGTTGTCCCACCTCGGGCCGAAGAGGCCCTCAAGGGTGAATCAGATGGTGTCACCGAGCCGGTTGACGGCCAAAATATTCCCCAAGCTGGGGGGAACTCGGTAGACGAGCTGGAGGAGCATAGTTCTGAAGCTCTCCAGAAGAAAGAGAATACCCCAATCGATCCAGTCAGGGTTATTAAAGTGAGTGATTCCCCACCGCGCCCAACATTATCTCCGAGAGAGATACAGGATGCCCGAAATATAGAGTCTTCCGATGCTGGGGCGTCCATCGGAGATAAGGACGTGTTTGAAGGACTCTTCAATGGGGTCGAGGAAAACCCCGAGCTCAACACCTCACTTATTTTCGATGAAGCCGAGAGGCTCTACAAACAGGTAATCTTTCGTGAATTATGTTCACGGCTTTGATCCTCATCTTTCTAATTTTGTTTCTTTTGCGCTTTCAGGCCATTGTGCTTTACAATCAGGCCCTTGCTAAGTCTCAAGCCGAGTCGACCCACTATGAGGAAGAGTGAAGGAAGTTCTCTTCGGAGGCTGATGAGCTTAGAGATATTTTTACAAAGAAGGAGGAAGGACTCCACGACCTTCAAGCTCGTTTGGAGGCGGTGTCTCGGGAGCGAACCAATCTTGATAAGCTAGTAATACAGCCTTCATTCGTTTTTATTTACATACCTGCCCGACTTTAGCGTTTAATAACCTTTGGGTTGATTTTTGCAGCTTGAGAAGAAAGATGCCCTGAAGAGGGAGGATCTCCGAGCCAGGGATATCGAGATTCTCGAACTCAAGCATCAAGTGAACGAGATAGTCTCCGAGAGAGATGCCCTCCAGGCGAGGTTGGCCTCGGTTGAGCATCATCTTCAGGATGCAAAGGCGGAGAGTAGTAAGTACAAGGATCTCCACGCTGAATCGGTTGTCGCGCTGTCTGTAGCCAGAGTTGAAGCTAATGCATTCATATCCTCGTACAAAGAGGATGCTATTTCTGCAAATGCACAAGCCAAGAAGGTGTCTGAGGAGGCCAAGCTAAAAATGACCCGAGCCTTAGAGCATGCCCGATTAAAGTTTCGGAGGCAGGCTCTTGAGGATATTCATGAAAGGGGCATCGATCTGTCTGCTGAGATCGAGAGGGTGAAAACCCTAGAAGAGGAATCAACAACCCTGCTTACTTCTGATGGTGACTTGAGCAGTGGCACAAAAGATGATGAAGACGAAGGCGAAGTCCCCGAGGGGGAAGAGGCCGTTGAAGACCTGGGGGTCGAGGGCTGAGTCGTTGAAGGCACAACCTCCGAGGGAGCCGTTGGAGGCACAAACCCGGTGGTAGATTAGGTTTTATTTGTTCTCTTTTTTGTGTAAGGGCTCCAGGCATGAGCCTTGTAAATACGCCTCCGTTAACCTTCACTATATATAAAGGCCTTTGCTCTTCGTCAATTCTTGTTTTTCCTTTGCTTTTTTGGAATAGACTGTGATGCTTGTTGATAATTGGTCCAAAATTTTGGACTTTAAAATAAACCCTTAGGTATTTTCTCTTGATGAGCAATCGGTAATGGTCGATAGTTGACCATTTGGGACTCAGTGCCCGAGTTGAGTTTTGACTTGAGCTCATCGACCCTTAGGTTTTTGAATCGACCTCAAGGACTTTTAGGATGGCCCTTGGGCTCTTACGCGTTGGCCCTTAGGCTTTATTAGATCGGCCTTGAGGCTCTTTACACTGGCCCTTGGGCTCTTACGCATTGGCCCTTAGACTCTTTTAGATCGGCCCCGAGGCTCTTTAGGCTGGCCCTTGGGCTCTTACTTATTGGTCCTTAGGCTCTTTTAGATTGGACTTGAGGCTCTTTATGCTGGCCTTTGGGCTCTTACGCATTGGCCATTAGGCTTTTTCTATATCGGGTCGATGTGACCTCTAGTATGGCTATAGTTTCCCTTCATTTCGGCTAAAGAATTTTGAAGTTTTTGTGTTCGTCTGACTCTTTGACGGCTCGATAGGAACCTCGATTCTGAGTTGATATGTGATGATAAATGAGCACCTCAGAGGTTTTCTCGAAGGCTGAATTTTTGAAGCCTTTTTATTGAGGGCTGATTGCTTCGAAGCTCTTTTATTCATGCCGAGGGTAGCCTGATTAACCGGTTCTTTTCGAAGTATTTTCGAAGTACTTGAAGGCCTGTAGTTTTATGGCGGCAGTCGGACGTCTCCGAGCCGCGTAAATTTGACCAGAGCCTTTTGATATGACCGTAGTCTTTATGTTTGGCCGTAGCCTTTTAGTCCACGAGTGAGATAGCCTCGGTTTCTATATCGAGGGTATGCCCTTTTAGGGGTTTTACAAGTTCGAATATAGCCTTGACTTTAATATCAGGATTATGCCTTTAAGGTCTTACAAATTTGGGCATGCCTTGTTGAGGTCTTACAGATTTGGTGTTGCCTCATAGAGGGCTTATGGGTTCGATGTTGCCTCATGGAGGGATTATGGGTCCGATGTTGCCTCATTGAGGGCTTATGCATTTAGTGTTGCCTCATTGATGGCTTATATTTTTTAGCTTGCCTCTTCGAGGTTTTACAAATTTGATATTACCTTGCTGAGGCCTTACGAGCTCTAAGTTGCCCAATCGAGGTTTTACGACTTTGCATTTTTGGTGGCTTGATGAGCTAGTTGTCGATGACAGTCCCCGAGTGTTCAGGAGTTTTTCGCCCTTCTTGTGAAAATAGAAAAATTCTTTGAAGCTCAAAAGCATTTCGATGATAAAATATACTCCTTCGATTACTTGGTACAAGCATACATGTTTTCTCCATCGAGGGCTCGATTATTCTACGCGGACACATTTCATTCGACCGTTTGGTCCGATACATCATTCTCCTGTCGAGACCCTCTTTGGCATATTTCAATTTCTTCGAGGAGGTGATCTCCCGGGGGGATGCCCCCAATCATTTGATGTTGATTGAAGAGAAGCCTCGAATACTTGATGAGTTCTCCTTAGGTAGAATATGGATGTTGCCTCATTAAAAAACCTTGCCGACAAAACCCTATCGGAATAAAACCCGATCGAAGGAAAAGAGTGCAACGCATGCTTTAAAACCCAAGGTATTCGAGTCGAAGGATGTTTCGGTGTCTTACATCGGGCACCCTGTAAAAAATTAGTATGAAGCACAAAATGAAAGGGAGAAGGTTATACCTTAGCAATAATAGTGTATGAGCATTGATATGTTCCAATTGCTTGGAAGTTTCTCGCCTTCCATGGTGTCGAGTTTGTAGGACCCTTTGTCAATTACTCCGAGGAGGCGGTACGGTCCTTCCCAACTCGGGCCTAGCTTCCCTTCATTTGGGTTTCGACTGTTGAGGGTAACCTTCCTTAGGACTATGTCCCCGACCCTGAAATGTCGGAGGTTTGTTCTCCTGTTATAATATCTTTCGATCCTTTGTTTTTGGGCGGTCATTCGGACTAGCGAAGCCTCTCTCTTTTCATCTAACAATTCGAGGGCTATAGTCATGGCTTCATTGTTTGAGTCCTCAGTGGCGTGTCAGAATCTGGCACTTGGCACTCCGACCTCGACCGGTGTCAAAGCCTCGGACCCATATACCAAAGAGAACGGCGTCTCTTCTGTGCTTGACTTTGAAGTTGTTCGATATGCCCACAACACATTGGGAAATATTTCTCTCCATTTTCCTTTCGCATTTTCTAATTTCTTTTTCATGTTTTGAATGATTGTTTTGTTTGTGGATTCGGCCTATCCATTTGCACATGGGTGGTAGGGCGTTGATAGGATCCTTTTGATTTTATGAGCCTCGAGGAATTGTGTTACTTTTGATGAACTGCTTCCCGTTATCACATGTTATCTCGGAGGGGATCCCGAATCGACACATGATATGATCCCAGATGAAGTCGATGACTTCTTTTTTTCTTATCTTCTCGATGGCCTACACTTCCACCCATTTTGAGAAGTAGTCAGTCATAAATAGAATAAATCTAGCTTTACCTGGTGTCGTTGGTAGGGGACCGATGATGTCCATTCCCCATTTCATGAACGACCATGGCGATAAGACTGAATGTAGCTATTCGCTGGGTTGGTGAATCTTTGGTGCAAATCTCTGGCACTTGTCGCATTTTCGGATGAATTCTTTGGTGTCCTCATGCTGTCCCAGTAGTAACCTGCTCTTATCACCTTTTGAATTAAGGAATCGACACCAGAGTGATTTTCGTAGGTGCCCTCGTGGATTTATTGGAGCACGTAATCAGTGTCCCCCGGTCCCAAGAATACTGCTAAGGGCCCATCGAAGGTCCTTCTGTATAGAGTTCCATTTTCGTCGAGTGAAAATCGAGCTGCTTTGGTTTGCAGGGCCTTCGACTCCTTTGGGACCGTGGGTAGCTTCCCACTTCCCAAGTAATCGGTGTACTTATTTCTCCAATCCCATGTCAGACTGGTGGAGTTGATCTCGGCATGGCCTTCTTTGATCACCGACTTGGATAGCTGTACAATAGCCCCGGGGAGTATGTCATCTTCTTCGACGGATGATCCCAGGTTTGCGAGTGCGTCAACCTCACTATTTTGCTCTCGAGGTATGTGGACCAGAGTCCATTCTTTGAAGCGATGCAATGTGACTTGAAGTTTATATAAGTATATCTGCATCCTATCTTCTCGAACCTTGAAAGTCCCATTTACTTGGTTTTCTACCAGAAGGGAATCACATTTTGCTTCGATGACTTCTGCTCCCAGGCCCTTGGCCAACTCGAGACCTGCAATCATAGCCTCATACTCGGCTTCGTTGTTAGTCAACTTTGCAGTTTTTATAGATTGTCTAATCATACCGCCCATAGGTGGTTTCAGAACTATGCTGAGCCCGGACCCCTTCATGTTCGAGGCACCATCAGTGAATATGGTCCATACCCCTGACGATGTGCCCATTTTTAGTAAGAGTTCTTTCTCTACCTCGGGCATAAGGGCGGACATAAAGTCGGCAACGAAGTCCGCCAAAGTTTGGGACTTGATAGTTGTTGGGGGTTGGTATTCAATATCATACCCCTTAGTTCAATGGCCCATTTAGCCAATCGGCCTGGTAATTCAGGTTTATGCAATATATTCTTTGAAGAGGATACGTTGTTAAAACACGAATGCGATGGCATTAAAAACAAGGCTTTAATTTTCGAGATGCACTTATTAAACGTCCTAGGCGTAGGGGAGATCAAAGCAATAGGGAACGCCTAGACGACGTTTTTCTCAAAAGAAATTGAACATGATTGTTGCAACTGTTCATTAGCAAGTCTGGTCGCTGGTGTGTTGTTCGTTCCCTCGATATGTGGAATCGTCTTGCGCCATATGTACTGAGATTGTTCGGGATGCAAGAGCTAATTTTTCTAAGTGCGGGTACCTGGTTTCGGCATCTCCTAGGGCTAGACTTACATAGTAGACCGGGAGTTGCGCTTCCCAAACCAGCACACCTCTTACCGCTACCTTAGATACGGCCAGATATAAGTACAACGTTTCATCCTCCTTCGGGGTATGGAGTAAATGTGGGCTTGATAGATATCACTTCAGTTCCTCTAAGGCATGTTGGCATTCCGGAGTCCACTCGAAGCTGTTTTTCTTTTTGAGCAAGGAGAAGAAATGATGACTTCTGTCTGAAGACCTCGAGATGAACCGGCCCAAGGACGCTATCCATCCGATCAGCCGATGTACGGCCTTAACATTGTTTATCACCGTGATTTCTTCGATGGACTTGATTTTATCGGGGTTGATCTCAATCCCCCTGTTTGACACCATGAAGCCTAAGAATTTGCCCGAGCCTACTCCGAAGGCACATTTCTCGGGATTGAGCTTTATGTTGTAGCTTCTACGGATGTTGAATATTTCCTGCAAATGAATCAAATGGTCCTCTGCGCGCAGGGACTTAACTAGCATATCATCAATGTAAACTTCCATGGATTTGCCTATTTGATGTTCAAACATCTTATTAACTAGGTATTGGTATGTGGCTCCTGCGTTTTTAAGCTCGAAGGGCATCATATTATAGCAGTATGTACCATACTTCGTGATGAACGAAGTCTTTTACCTATTCTCGGGATTCATTTGAATTTGATTGTACCCGGAGTAGGTGTCGAGAAAAGTGAGGATCTCATGGCCAGCCGTGGCATCAATCAAGCGATCGATGTTGGGCAATGGGAATGAATCTTTAGGGCATGATTTATTTAAGTCTTTATAATCTACACATATTCTTAATTTATTCCCCTTTTTGGGAACTACCACTACATTGGCCAACCATTCGGGATATTTTACTTCCCTAATGGTCCCTATCTTGAGGAGTTTTTTTACCTCGTCCTTGATGAATGCATGTTTTACCTCAAACTGAGGTCTCTTTTTTTCTTTACCGGTTTGAACCCGGGGTCGACACTTAGTCGATAGGTGGTTATTTCTGGCGGGATCCCTGTCATGTCTAGATGGGACCAAGCAAAGCAATCGATATTGTCAATAAGGAATTGAATGAGTTTTTTCCTGAGTTCGGGGGTTAACCCCGTTCCCAGGTATACCTTTCGGTCTGGGAGATGCTCAATCAAAATAGCCTGCTCCAGCTCTTCAATTGCTGATTTTGTTGCATCGGATTCTTCGGGGGAAACGAAGGTTCGAGGAGTGAGGAAGTCTTCTTCATCATCCTCAGGGGCCCGTTTGTCCTCTGGCTCCTTCGAGGTGGAGGGTATGGATGTTGGTGCCATGTCGTGCACCGCGAACATTTCCCTTGCCGAATGCTGCTCTCCATATACTGTTTTTACACGGTCTTTTGTTTGGAATTTCATCATCTGATGAAAAGTTGATGGTACTGCCCTCATGTTGTGTATCCACGGCCTTCCAAGCAAGGCATTGTATCTCATGTTGCCTTCGATGACATGAAACTTGGTGTTTTGAACTGTACCGGACACGTTGACCGGGAGGATGATTTCCCCCTTTGTTGTCTCGCTCGCCATGTTGAATCCATTGAGGATTCGAGAGGCGGGTACAATTTGATCGAGCAGTCTGAGCTGCTCCACCACCTTCGACCTAATTATGTTGGCCGAGCTACCTGGATCCATGAGCACACGTTTAATTTGAATGTTATTCAACAGAGAGGAAATTATCAGTGCATCATTATGTGGTTGAGACAAGGTCTCGAAGTCTTCTTTACTGAATGCAATAATGTCCTCGGGCATATAGATCCTAGTTTTCTTTTCTGTTGCGGCGGATACTTTTGTCCGTTTGATTACGGATCCTTGAGGGACGTCGGTTCCTCCAATGATCATGTGAATGATGTGCTGAGGTTCTTTTGGTTCGTTTCTCCTGTTTGCCTCTCTTTCTCAAAAGTGACTCTTATCTCGATTGCTGAGGAATTCTCGAAGATGCCCTTCACCGATCAGCCGAACCACCTCCTCTCGAAGCTGCATACAATACTCGGTCCTGTGACAGTGGATGCCGTGATATCTGCACATTAAGCTGAGGTCTCTTCAGGAAGGATCTGACTGCACGAGTTTCGGCCACCTGGTATCTCTGATCTTTCCCATGGCTGATACGATGTTCGAGACATCAGCATTGAAATTGTACTCTGATAATCGGGGTGCCTCTATCGGCCTCAAATGTCTGTCAAACCTAGTTTTTCTCATAAGTCCCCCGAAATTCTGGCCCCGAATTATCCTCAGGTCGTTTCGATGCATATCTCGTCTCGGAGTATCTCTTCGGTCTTTGGCATATGGCTGATATCTTTCTTGGCTCCATCTGAGATCCCTTTCTGTAGACTTTGATTCCCTAGCTATGAGCCTGCGGGGATATACTGAGCCCGATGGGGCTCCCAATTGGCCGTCCTCGACCCCCATCTTTGACTAATACCTGTTGTGCACATCCGTTTAAGCTACGGCGGGATATTCAACCAAGTTCTATTGTAGCTGCTTCGAAGCTATCGAGCTCCTTTTGTTCAAGCCCTGAGTGAAGGCCTGCACTGCCCAGTCATCAGAGACTAGTGGTACTTCCATTCGCTCCATTTGAAAGTGAGATACAAATTCAGTTAGCATCTCGTTTTCTCTCTATTTGATTTTGAAGACGTCGGACTTCCTCGTAGCGACTTTGATGGCGCCGGAATGCGCCTTTATAAAAGAGTCTGCTAACATGACAAATGAATCTATTGAATTGGAGGGTAGGTTATGATACCACATCATGGACCCCTTTGACAGCGTTTCTCCAAAATTTTTCAACAGGACGAACTCAATCTCGTCATCTTTTAAGTCGTTCCCTTTCACAGCAAAAGTATAAACAGTAATATGCTCGTTGGGGTCCGAGGTCTCATTATAATTCGGGATATCGGGCATTCTAAACTTCTTCGGGATGGGCTTCGGAGCACGCCTGATGGGAATGGCTTTTGCACGAACTTCTTTGAATCTACACCCCTCAGAATCGGGGGCGAGCACGGGATCTGATCGACCCTCGAGTTATAGGTCTCCATATTTTTGTTGTTAGCTTCTATATTCTTTTTACCTAATTCAATTCTCTTTGTGAGGTCTTTGAGCATCTTCATAACAGTGAGGCCGGCTGCTGATCCGTCATTGCTCGACCTTTTCGGTGTCTGCTCGACTTGAGGAGCCATTTCCGGCGGTGCTGTGCTTGGGGTTTTTTGATGGCTTTGTAGCTGAGCAATAGCCACTTGTTGTGCCTGTAACATTTCAAAAATGACATGAAGGCTAACTTCTCTTTCCTCCCGAGCTGGAGTTTTCTGCGTTTCATGTTGGTTTTCCCAGCGTACACTTCCATCGGTATGAGAACTTATATCGACATGTTGGCGTTCCGTGAACCCACATCCACGGGGATCAGTGCTGGTGCCCCCCAGGGTTTTACAGTGGCACACCGGTGCCTGAAACAACTACACCGTTCTCTCCATGATCCTCAGGACTGTTTTTTTCGTGTGCATTCACTGAGTTAGACATATTTTGACCTGAAATCAAATATTCTTGGACAAGAAAAAGTGTGAAGAATAACTTGTGTTTTTAGAAAACTAGCACTAAGAAATCACTATTATTTTTAGCCTCACGGTGGGCGCCAAAATATTTACCTTGAAAATGGTAATGGCAATTATATTTGATTTTGTGGTTCTAAAAATATGTGATTTATTTTTATACTAGTTTTTAGGCAATAGATGCTAAGTATGATCCGGGAGAATAAGGTAAGAGTAAAGAAAAGTAGTGATATGTAAACCAAGCTGTTACAAAATAGGGTCTCTAGTTGGCCGAAGCAGGGCCTCGAGGTCGAACTATAGTTCCTAATAGAGGACGGTCGATGGAGGAATAACAGTGTGGAGGGCCTCGAGGATAACCCTTTATGATCAATAATGAGCAATAAATGAATAACAATTAATGAACACGACAAATGAAAGGCAATAAATCCGTAAAACATATGTTGAGTATGTTAAGAAGGCAGAGAATGTTCTTGTTGTATTCAATATTCATGTGTCCCAAAAAATGACAAGGGTCCCCTTTATATAGGAGGGGTGATCACGCTCAACTATGTCTTATAGAAAGACTAAACGGGCGCTGCAAATATAATCTGGGGTATTACACCCAAAGTCGATCCCACAGAGAATTGTACGTATCAATTGAGTCTATAAAATACTAAACTAGTGTTTAATCAATTTTCTCAAGACTTTTGAATATCAATTTGTGTTGTTTAACTAATTCTACTAACAATAATAATAAACTAACAATTAACTAACAATTTAATGTAAACAATGATAATAAAGGTCTAAGGTTATGGTTTCCCCCGTTGGTGAATTCTTTCTCGGATACTTCTTATAGCTTGATTAATCGTCTCTATCAATCATGAACACTCTATCTACCATAAATCTCTCTCAAGTAATTATGATAATTTACTAGACGCACTCTCTCAAGTTACGCTAGCTAGATCGCAATACAGTTCACTTTAGATTGCACCCGAGGTATCGTTATCTCTAATCCAACCTCTAAACCCTCGGTTATGACTTTCGTCTATACTCTGGGAGTGGTGTTGTTCAAACAATTACCTAAATATGCACTCTCTCTCAAGTAGATACATACTAAATAGGCACAGCTAATTGATGGCCATTCAATTAACTACAATAAGAACGTAGTTGAACAAATAGAGAATAATCAATCAAAATATATTAATATCACAAGAAATTCATCCCCAACGGGTTCTACCAAAACCCTAGATTAAAAACTTAGCTACTCATGTTTAGAAGAAACAAAACTACAAGAAATTGCATAATTGAAATATAAAGTAAGAAATACTAGATGTAGAACTCAATGTTCTTGCACTTCAATGGAATTTTCTCCTTTTATTCTCTTCTCTACTTTGATTCACGAAAATCCCCCTGTAGTTGTGTTTTAGGAGTCTATTTATAGGTTTAGGGTGAACCCTAACCGTGTAGGAGATGTCTATTTCACTTCGGAAACACTTAAACCCATAAAAACTCGATTTCTGGCCGAACTGGGGACCCTGGCGTTTGGACCCAAAGGCCTGGCTAACGCCAGGGTAGGGCTGGCTGTTTGGCTCTGTCGCCCGACTATCGCCCGGGTGTCTCCTTTCGCGTATTTTTTGATGTATGTGCATCCTTTTAGCTCCGTTTCCATCTCCACTTCACCTACACATGAAATAAAATCCATTAAGC
>ML406034.1:7550-111076 GCA_005239525.1 Nicotiana knightiana
AATATTAGAGCAAAAATCACATGACGTTAGACTTAATGAAATAAACAATTAAAGCAAGTAACTAGAAAGTAGTCTATATTCAAGTCCCCGGCAACGGCGCCAAAAACTTGTTGGTCCCAAACGCACACGCAAGTATACGTGGTCGTAGCAAGTAATATAATGTTAAATCGAATGTCGAACCCACAGGGCTTGCGTAAACTACTTGCTGAATACTCTAATTGTTATTAAATCAAGCCAAAATAAAATCCAGGAATGTAACTAATTTATACTACGAATCTATGGAATAACTAATTATCAAGTACGAAAGTATTGTTTTGTATTCAGTAGAGGCAAATATTCCAGGGTTGTGATCAATTCACCACTCGTATTGCATTCTAATTAACTCTCCCTTTCATATAATTCACTCATGGTTGCTAATTAATCGATAATTTCTCTCATAGCCTTCTCCCGAAGTACTACTCGCCTATTCTCAATAGATTAACGCCTATATTCCTATGAAATTAATCTATTAGAACGCACTAAGATTACGATGTTTAATTAAGCACGGTGACTAGGTATATTCCTATCCTAACCACAAATCCGCTCCCCTGAAGGGTTAAGATCAAGCTCTCATCAATTCTTCTCTAATCTATATACGGCTTTCTCAAGCATAACATAGATAGTATATAGAACCTAACTGTTGGCCAGACAATTAAGCAATTAAACGTAGAATTGAAGAAATAACCATATATTGAGTGAACTATAATCAAGGTTAAATTAATGTTGAATAACAATATTCATGGCTAAACCACAACCCTAGAATAATGGGTGTTTAGCCACTCATGCTAAAATCAAACAATTGCATAAGTGTTGCATAAATTGAATATACTAAAATAAGATGAAGAAAACTGAGAAATCCTTCGCTTCCTAATGATCCCGTGTGTATCTTTTCTCCAAAAATGGCGTCCTCTCCTCAAATTTGTATTTTTGGGTCTATTTATATATTTGGGACAAACCCTAAATGTGTAGGAGACTTCTATTCAAACCGGGAAACACTTAAAAGCTTCAAAACTCGGATTGGACCGGACCAGGGACCAGGCTTTATGGCCCAAACGCCCAGATAAATCCTGGCCAGGCCTGGCGTTAGGGCTCTAACGCCCCCAAACTCCTAGTCCTACTAGGCTTTATAGTCCAAACGCCCAGCTATAGCCTGGTATGACCAGGTTATACAGCTCAAACGCCCAGTTCACTCCTTTTTTTTAGTCTTGAGCGTATTTTTGACGTTTATGCATCCATTTAGCTCGGCTTCCATCTCCAATTCACCTACACATGAAATAGACTCTATTATGCACATACGACGTGTATTTTTATCATCAACGCACATAAAATGTAAGGCACATAATGCTTTAAACCATGAATTATAGCCACACATCACTAGGCTCCCCATACTCTCGGCTCTGCGACTCAAGACATCGGCCACTACATTGGCCTTTCCCGGGTGATACAAAATAGTTAAATCATAGTCTTTAAGAAGCTCTAACCACCTTCTCTAACGCAAATTCAAGTCCTTCTGCCTTAGCAGATACTGCAAGCTACGATGATCAGTGAAGATCTCACACTGCACCCCATACAAGTAATGCCGCCAAATCTTTAAGGCATGAATAATGGCAGCTAACTCAAGATCGTGCACTAAATATTTCTTCTCGTGCACCTTCAACTGTCTGGACGCGTAGGCAATCACCCTACCGTCCTACATCAAAACCGCTCCCAATCCAACTCTAGAAGCATCACAATAGACTGTGTAAGAACCCGAACCTGTAGGCAATACCAATACTGGAGTTGTAGTCAATGCTGACTTGAGCTTCTGAAAGCTCTCCTCTCACTCATCGGACCATCTGAATGGATCACCCTTCTGGGTCATTCTGGTCAAAGGTGAAGCAATGGAAGAAAATACCTCCACAAATCGATGGTAATAACCTGCCAAACCCAAGAAACTCCTAATCTCCGTAGCTGAGGACGGTCTGGGCCAACTCTGCACCGCCTCTATCTTCTTCGGGTCCACCTGAACACCCTCACTAGACACTATGTGACCCAAGAAAGCTACCGAACCAAGCCAAAACTCACATTTGGAGAACTTTGCATAAAGCTTCTCCTCCCTCAATCTCTGCAACACAACCCTCAAATGTTGAGCGTGCTCCTCCTGGCTATGAGAGTACACCAGGATGTCATCAATGAACACAATAACGAATGAATCAAGGTAAGGCTGAAACACGTTGTTCATCAAATGCATGAACGCGGCTGGGGCATTGGTCAGCCCAAAAGACATAACCAGAAACTCATAGTGGCCATATCTGGTCCTAAAAGCAATCTTTGGAATATCAGAATCCTGAATCTTCAGCTGATGGTACCCAGACCTCAAGTCGATCTTGGAGAACACCCTAGCTCCCTGAAACTGATCAAACAAGTCATCAATACGGGGCAAAGGATATTGGTTCTTCATCGTAACCTTGTTCAGCTGCCTATAGTCAATGCACATACGCATGGATCCATCCTTCTTCTTTACGAACAACACCGGTGCACCCCAAGGCGACACACTAGGCCGAATGAACCCCTTATCTAGGAGTTCCTGAAGTTGTTCCTTCAATTCCTTCAACTCTGCTGGGGCCATGCAGTAAGGAGGAATAGAGATAGGCTGGGTCTCAGGCAATAAGTCAATACCAAAATCAATGTCCCTATCAGGGGGCATGCCTGGCAGGTCTGCTGGGAAAACATACGGGAACTCACGGACCACGGGAACAGAATCAATGGAAGGAGTCTCACTACTAACATCCCTCACAAAGGCCAGATAAGACTCACACCCCTTCCCAATCATACGATGAGCCTTCAGAAAGGAAATCACCCGGCTAGGAATGTACTCCACCCAACCACTCCACTCAATCCTCGGCAATCCGGGCATTTCTAAGGTCACGGTCTTGGCGTGACAGTCGAGAACCGCATGGCACGGATATAGCCAATCGATGCCCAAAATCACATCGAAGTCAACCATGCTAAGCAATAATAGATCTGCTCGGGTCTCCCGACCCCCAATAGATATAGTACAAGACCGGTACGCCCGGTCTACCACAACAGTATCCCCCACCGGAGTCGACACATGAATAACTGAAAACAAGGACTCATGGGGTGTATCCAAGAAATGTGCAAAGTATGAAAAAACATATGAATACGTAGAACCAGGATCAAATAATACTGCAGCATCCCGGTGACAGACTGAGATAATACGTCTAATTACTGCATCTGAAGCTATGGCATCTGGTCTGCCCGGAAGTGCATAGAAGTGGGCCTGCCCTCCACCTGATCGACCTCCCCCTCTGGAGCGGCCTCTGACTGACTGACCTCCACCCCTAGCTGCCTGAGCGAGTGGTGTAGAAACTGGTGCTGAAGTTGGAGGCTGGCTCCTGTGCTGAAATGAACTACCAGAAAGGCGGGGACAATACCTCTTGATGTGCCCCGTATGCCCACATTCGAAACAACCTCTACCAGCAATTGGCGATGGGGACTGAAGGGAACCCCTGGGAGTAGGGTAGCTGCTAGAAGAACCATGTGTTGAGGAACCTTGAATCGATGGTGGCCGGGATGAGCTCTGGGATGGAAGTGCACTAAATGAGGAACGGTCCGGATGAGAGCTACGGGGAACGTGTCCTGATGAAGCACCACTGTAAGCTGGACGGGCTGGCGGAGGAGGCCTGAATGGTCTGCCTCTGTTGTGCCGAGACTGACCTCCCGAGTGATCACCACTATAATTACCAGAACCTCGAGGACTCTTGGCCTCACTCTCTACACACTCCTGGCAGCGCACTGACTCAATCTCCCTGGCTATGTTAACTACTTCCTCAAAAGAAGCACCAGATACCCTATCCCTAGTCAGAAAAACCCGTAGCTAGTAAGCAAAACCATCAACAAATCTCTGAATCCTCTCCCTGTCTGTGGGAACTAGCCAAATGGAATGACGGGCTAACTCAGAGAACCTCATCTCATACTACGTCAGGGTCATGTCTCCCTGACGCAACTGCTCGAACTCTCTACGCAGATCCTCTCTGCGAGACTGTGGTATATACTTCTCCAGAAAGAGAATGGAGAACTGGTGCCATGTAAGGGGCGATGCATCAGCGGGTCTACGCCTCTCATAGGCCTCCCACCAAGCAAGTGCAGCTCCTGAAAACTGGAATGTAGTGAATGGAACCCCGCTGGCCTCTAATATCCCTGCGGTACGTAGTATCCTTTGACACTTGTCCAAGAAGGCCTAGGCATCCTCGCCCTCTGTACCCCTAAAAGTCGGAGGCTGGAGTCTGCTGAACCTCTCCAACCTACATTGATCATCATCAGCTAAAGTTGGGACCACATAATCCTATACAGGAGCAATCTGCTGCACTGGGGCTGCCCCAGGTGTCTGAAGTCCCTAGGTAACCTGCTCAGGTGTCCGGGCAGCTGGAGTTTGTATGCCTCCCCCGTCCTGAGAAGTAGTAGTCGACGGCCTGTGCCAAGCTGGTGCACACCGTCAAACTTTGGTCTAGGGTCTCCTGAAGACCCGGAATCACAATGGGCACTGCTGGTGCCTGAGTCTGCCCCGCTGGAATCTCAGCTGCGGGGACCTGCTCCTAGGCAATGGGAGGGTCCACAGGTGCTGCCCCGGCTGCTGTGCGGGCTGCACCCCTCCCTTTTTTCGGCCGCGACCACAACCTCAACCTCGGGCTGGTCTTGCTGGGATCTGGTCACCACTATCAGTAGCACGAGTCCTCACCATCTGTGAGAGAATGAAAACAACAGAAGTTTAGTTTCAAAGTTCAACATAGTCGCAAGACATAATTCAAAGAATGTGAGATTTTCCGTAAAGGTTTTGTAGCCTCTCGAAGATAAGTACAGACGTCTCCGTACCTATCTGCAAGACTCTACTAAACTTGCTCATGACTGGTGAGACCTATTTAACCTAGCGCTCTGATACCAACTTGCCACGACCCATTTTCGGAGTCGTGATGGCGTCTGTCGTGGAACCAGGGAAGCCACCCATTTTTTCTAACTAAATACAATTTCCCATAAAATGATGCCCCCTTTAACAAATTCTAAAATCAATAATAATAATAATAATAATAATAATAATAATAATAATAATAAATCCAATATTTTTGGGAAAACCAGTTTATGAAATCAAAAGACCAAATCCTACTAACCCCGGATCCAGTGTCACACAGTCATGAGCTGCTAATACTTAATACAGCCAAAGAAAGGACTACATAGTCTGAAAATAAATACGACCGGTAGAAAGGAAAGAGAATACGAGATCGCCAGCTGCTACCTCGTCAACTCTGATGAAACTGATATGCTCCCTGACCCGAGCTAAATTCTGTTGTACCTGTATCTGCACACAAGGTGCAGGGGGTAACGTGAGTACACCAACTCAGTAGTAACAAAACCAAACTACAGGTTGAGAGGTAGTGACGGACTAAAACCCCCGATAATTCAAACAACAGTATATAACTTGGACATGACAGTAATATATCAGGAAATAAACACGATGTATCAAGATATGTCTATAACTCTGCATACTAGCATGAATGCATATAGAACCAAGAATGATGTATACTCAGTAATCACTCTCTCATAAGGTGGTCCACTCAGTACTAGAATACGGCTTTCCAGCCCAGGAAAGTCCATCCCGGATATTTCATAAACACAAGTGACACAGTCACCAAGTACTGAGGAAAAAGGCCGATCCAGCCCCCATGGAGAAATCAATCTCCGGAACAGAATACTCGGACAAATCCATGCCCAGGGAAATCCATCCCTCAATATTTGTGCGCTCACTGGGGGTGTATAGACTCCGGAGGGGCTCCTTTCAGCCCAAGCGCTATATCAATCCAACGAAGGCATGATTTCAGCATCGCTGCGGTGTGCTGTCCGACCTCATAAGTGTCTCAAAACCAGGAGCCAAGCCTCACTCAGTCAGTACCTTCCAGTCTCACTCACAACGCTCTAACATATGAAAATCAGCTCAAAACAATGATAATATAGAATAAACTAGCAACTCACGAAACTGAGGCATGAAACATATACTATAACAGGACTGAGTACATGAAAGCAACAATCACAGATAGAGACAGCAATAATCGACCATTCCGGTCTAAACACATTGGCGTGAAGCCTTAACATTTTATACTTAGCATGATTTATATTTCGTTCAAGGTAATTACCACCTTCACAGTACAATATCAATCTGGGGTAACCAGTAGACAGAGCCATGGGATGAGCCAGTCTCCAAATATTCGGTAAACGCCCGCATGCTCGTCATTTGGCAAGTGCGTCACCTTAATTAACAGCAAATATCAAATACTTTGGGGTTTTGAATCCTCAACTCCAAGTTTGAAAGCGTTACTTACCTCAAAACCGGCTAATACACTACTCCGCAATGCCCTTGCCTCTAAATTCGGCCTCCAAGTGCTCCAAATCTACCGACAATCAGATGTATATCATTATAATGTGCTAAGAAACTAATCCCAATCGAAATGTATCAAAAATACTCAAAATCCCGAAATTGGTCAAAACTCGACCCCCAGGCCCACGTCCCGAAATTCAGAAATTTTTAAACCAAACTGTTCTTCGTCATCTCACGAGTCCGTAAATATAAAGAACACTAAATTCGGAGTCCAAATGACCCCTCAAATTACCATTTTAAAGATTCTTAATCCCAAGCCCTAATCACCCAATTTACACTGATATTTCCCTAATTTCCACCATAATTCTGACCTTTAATCACATATAATCGAGTTTAGAGTTAAAAAATCTTACCTTGGTGAAGAACTATTGAATCCCCTCTTCAAACCCTTCCAAAAGCTTCAAACCCAGATGAAATATTGAGAAAATGGCTAAAATTTGCAAAGGCACGTTTTATACCTTCTGTCTAGTGCGTCCGCACCTGCGACCACTTACACGCACCTGCGGAACCGTACCTGCAGATCCCAGGTGCGCACCTGCGGAAAAATCCTAAGGCCTCAAATCCGGCACCTGCGATTGACCTCCCGCACCTGCGGCCTCGCAGGTGCTGCCAATACCTCGCACCTGCAGAAATTCCCTCACTTAGCCAACTTCTGCACTTGCAGTGCCACGTCCGCTCCTGCGGGACCGCACCTGCTGCTCCTCATCCACAGGTGCGAAAAACACCAGCAACAGAACTTCAGCAATGAAAAATCATTCCAAACTCCCCGTTAACCATCTGAAACCATCCCGAGCCCTTCGGGACCCCAACCAAACATACCAGCACCTCATACATGATCATTTAAACTTAGTTGCACTCCCGAAACACTAAAAATAACATCAAAACACCAAAATTCCATCAAATTCAAGCCTAAGAACTTTGAAATTTCTAAAATCCTCCAATGATGCCGAAACTACCCAAAACAACTCCGATTAACCTGAAATTTGGCAGACATATCCAAAATGACATTACGAACCTGTTCCAACTGTCGGAATTCCATTCCGACCCCGATAGCCTATTTTCCACTGCCGACCGGAAATCGCCAAAACTAACTTTCACCAATTCAAGCCTAATTCTACACCGGACATCACAAAAATATTTCGAACATACTCCTAAGTCCCAAATAACCTAACGAAGCTATCCGATCCATAAAATCTGTATTCCGAGGTTGTTTCCCAATAAGTAAACTCTCAGTTGACTTTTCCCATTATAAGGCTATCTTTTAAAGTTTAAGAGACTAAACTCTCACTACAAACCACTAAATTTCAAGCTTATCGGCTCTAACACATCAATAACGGAATAACCAACCTATGACAAGTCAATAACAACGATTATAATGCAGGTTTTACGTAATGATAGACTGGGTCGTTACAAGTACGAGTGAGATCGAATGGGGTTTACCTAGTCAATTAACGGTAAGCCAAACATCCGTGATGGGGCAAGGATCACGGCGGGAATCTCGACACGTATCAAGACAAGGCCGTCTAATTAGCCAATCATGGGATTTCTTACTGTATTTAGAATTGTACCATAAATAGAACTCCTCTACTATATAAAGGGGGTTTTAATCGTTTGTAAAGCATCACATTCACGCAACAAAGAAATATACTACATTTTTCTCTTAAGCTTTCAATACTTTATTGCTCGGTTCATATTTTCTAGTAGCATACTCGTTTGATTCGAGGGCAACCTAGCTCGAGGGCCAAAGCTGCACATCTCATTTGGTTTTCTCTATTTTTATTTAAAGTCAATTCCTAATATCAATTTAAACATTTTCTCGATTTGTTCCAAGTGAAATCACATATCCTTAAAGACGCTTAATAATTCAATTGTTATCTGTTTTTAGGGTAAACAGTTTGGCACCCACCATGGGGCTAATGATAATAGTGATTTCATGCACTAATTTTCGTAACACATACTATTTTATACTTGTTCCTGTGAGTATCTTTGATTCCAAGATTTGCATGTCGAACTCTCAAGCAGCACCTACACACATAGACAATGGACTTGGTTTTCACGGTGAGAACGACAATGTAGCCGCCCTAGGGAATGAAATACTTCCAGCTGACTTCGATAGAGTCCTGATTGTAAACCCAATCGACATCAGTTCCCATGTGTCCATTAATGCAAACCTGGTTATCGACCCCGAGAATAGCATTCGCAGAGACGTTTGATCAGCAGGTCAGAATGCACAGGGGCGGCGAAGAAGGTGGGATCAGACTTCAAGTGATATTCGAAATGTTGCAGGCTCAACAAGCTGCAATAGCACAACTCCAAAATCAGAACCTTGCACCAAGCAGGGTCGAGCCCGAGCCATCGCAGGAAGTTGTTCATAGGGCCGAGTCGGCGCCAAGAAGATCAAACATAAATGAATCAGGGACCGATCCCACTATCATGAAGATGCTTGAAGAGCTGAAAAAGCGGGTTGAATTAGGGTAGAAGAAGATTGAAGCAAATGACAAGAAGGTAGAAACATATAACTCCAGAGTTGATCAAATTTCGAGGGTACCACCGATTTTGAAGGGTTTGGATTCAAAAAAGTTTGTGCAAAATCCCTTCCCCCCGAGCGTGGCTCCTAAGCTCATCCCAAGAAGTTGTGCATGCCAGAAATTCCCAAGTTTAATGGAACGACCGATCCCAATGAGCATGTCACTTCTTACACATGCGCAATTAAGGGGAGCGATCTGGAGGATGGTGAGATCGAGTCCGTATTGTTGAAGAAATTCGGGGTGACTTTATCAAAGGGAGCGATGATATCGATGATATTTTTTGCCACCCAAATCCATTGATTCTTTTTTCATGCTCGTAGATTCCTTTGTTAAAGCACACATCATGTCCATAAAGTACGAGACTAGGAAGTTGGACCTCTTCAAGGTAAAACAGAAAGATAACGAGATGCTCAGAGAGTTTGTGTCTCGGTTCCAGATGGAACGCACGGATCTACCTCTGGTTGCCGATGATTGTGTCGTTCAGGTCTTTACTCAAGGATTAAACGTAAGAAGTTCGGTGGCCTCACAAAAATTAAAGTAAAACTTGATCGAATACTCATCTATCACCTGGGCTGATGTGCATAATCAATATCGGTCGAAGATTAGGGTCGACGACCAGTTGGGAACTCCTTCTGGGTCCGTTTATCCTATCAATCACGTCGACAGAGTAAAAAGGAATATTGATCGGGAACCATGATCAAGCAAGGATCGTTACCAGCCATATAATGGAGATCGGAGAAACAACAGGCCTGGACGCAATCCTATTCGAGGTGATAGGAGAAATGATCAAGGTCAGAGCTCTCGAGGGCTCATGAGTAAGAGTGGTTTCAACAGGAATGTCGAGCCCAATGAGGCGCCATGGCTGTCAGAATACAATTTCAACATTGATGCGTCAGCTATCGTAATAACCATCGAGCGCATCAAAGACACTAGGTGGACCCGATCTCTACAGACAGATCCGGCCCAGAGAAATCCTAATCAAATGTGCAAGTATCATGGAACTCATGACCATAGAACAAAAGATTGCAGACAGCTGAGGGAAGAGGTAGCTCGGTTGTTCAACGAGGGGCATTAGTTAAGAAAAATAGGTTTGAACATGTGGGTTCTTTTGAGAGTCCAAAACTTATTACCCATCTGAAGCCTGAAGCCCAATAGTCCAATACCCATTTGAAGCCCACTTGATTTACCCAAATCTAATTACCTAATACTTATTACCCATCTTACTGATACGTTCCCATTTCCCAAACCTAATCAAAAATTAGATTTAGGATTCCTCTGTGCGACACTGCGGCTGCTGCCTTCTTCCTCAGCTCTGTGCGACTGTTGCCTTCTTCCTCAGCTCGACTGTGACGCCTTCTTCCTCAGCTCCCTAATGGAACGAGGAGTGATGTTGCTCAAGTAGTGAAAACGATGAAGATTGAAGAAATAGTAGACGATGATGAAATGGACGACTAAAGAGGTTGTATCACTGGATTAAAATGAAGAGAAGAATCGTTCGCTTAACTCTTTGTGATGAAGTCTAATAACATTCTCAGGCAGTTAATGTACATGATCACAAATTTTTGTTGAATGTACGGTGTTGTTTTATGAAATGAATGTCTAAATGGGGATGTATTCCCAAAGTTTCTGAAAAACTTATCCTTTTCTCTTACTGTTCTTCTTCGTCCACATTTTGATTTTGGAGCGGTTTCGTTTAAGTAGTGAAGTGTTAAATGTCAAAAGTTGAAGAGGGATTGTGCTGAAAAATGTTGGAGTGATGTAAAGGTGAATTCATGATTCAATGTCAAGCCGGAAGTTATGACCACCAGAAGTTTCTTGAACCCTTTATAACCGAGAAAATAAACCGTAAATAACCGAACCGAACTTTGAAAAAACCACACCGAATCGTAAATATTTTGGATTCATTTGATTATTAATATTACAAAACTGAAAATCGATCAATCGAACCATACTTTCATAATAACCGACCGACGCGCACCCCTAATGCAGAGGGGATCTTACAACCCCATAACAACGCACTAGTAATATCTATTCTTATGAATAAAACTCAAGTTAAACGTGTTTTGATTGATCAGGTAGCTCGGCCAACATCATTCGATTGAGGGTCGTAGAACAACTCAGCCTACAGGACAGGTTGTGCTCGTGGCCTGAGTACTTATCGACTTCAACATGGCATGGGAAACCACCAAAGGCGAAATAACATTGCCAATGAACGTGGCCGGGACCATCCAAGAAGCGAAGTTCAATGTGATCGAGGGTGACATGAGGCATAATGCCCTGTTCGAAAGATCATGGATCCATAACATGAGGGTTGTACCCTCGACTCTTCACTAGGTTCCGAAGTTCCTGACACTAGAGGGAATCAAACGGTCTACGGGGAGCAACCCGCTGCCAAGGAAATGTTTGCAGTCGACGATGTGATACCAATATTGGCACTCTCATCAACAAAAGGATCGGATTCGAAGGGAAAATAGGAGGTCAAATAGCAAGCACAGACACCGGCCTCGACCCAGTCAGAAAAATAGGGGATTGAAGAAGATGACGACTACGGGTCCCTCGGTCTTTCGTAGTCCCCGATGATTCCGAAGCCATTAATTCGACGGTCGAAAAGCTGGAACAAGTCACACTAACCGAACATCAGCACGAACGAAAAGTATACCTGGGCTCGGGGCTAGCGCCCGAGATCAGTGGAAAACTTATTCAATTCTTAAAGCTAACATGAATTGATTTGCTTGGTCCTATCTCGATATGACAGGGATACCACCAGAAATCACCACTCATAAAACTAAGCCTTGATCTGAAATTCCACAGGTGAAGCAAAAAAGAAGACCCTATTTGAAGTCAAGCATGTCTTCGTCAAGGACGAGGTAACCAAACTTCTTAAAATAGGATTCATTCGGGAAGTAAAGTATCGCTAATGGTTAGCGAACATAGTGGTAGTCCCTAGAAAGGGAAATAAACTTCAAATGTGTGTAGATTACAAAGAGCTGAATAAAGTGTGTCCCAAGGATTCCTTTCCTTTGCATAATACCGATCGTATGATCGATGCCAAGGTTGGCCATGAGATTCTCTATTTTCTCGATGCCTATTCATGGTACAACCAAATACAGATGAACCCGGAGGATCATGAAAAAATCTTGTTTATCACTGAGTACGATACATACTGTTATAATGTAATGCCATTCGGACAAAAAAATGTTGATGCAACCTATCAGTGCCTAGTAAATCGGATGTTCGAAGAACAAATAGGAAAATCAATGGAGGTTTATATTGATGACATGTTAGTTAAGTCTCTGCGAGCTGATGACTGTTTGAAGCATTTGCAGGAAACTTTCAGTATACTAAAAAGGTACAACATGAAGCTCAATCCAAAAAAATATGCATTCGGGGTCGGCTCAGGCAACTTTCTCGGCTACATGGTATCCAATTGAGGAATCGAGATCAACCTCGATAAAATCAAAGTTATCGAGGACATCATGGCAGTAGACAACATAAAGGTCGTGCAGAGGCTAACGGGACGCATAGCCACCCTGGGTCAATTCATCTCGAGATCCTCAGATTAGAGTCACCGATTCTTCTCGTTACTGAAGAAGAAGAATAACTTCACGTGGACTCGCGAATGCCAACAGGCCCTAGAAGAGTTAAAACAGTAATTATCGAGTCTGCCACTGCTCCACACGCCAAAAGAGGACGATCAGCTTTACTTGTATTTAGCAGTATCGGAGATAGCGGTAAGTGGAGTCTTGGTCAGAGAAGAACAAGGTACGCAATTCCCTATCTGTTATGTTAGTCGGACCTTAGGTGAGGTCGAAACCAGATATCCGCATCTAGAAAAATTGGCGCTCGCTTTAATAAGCGCCTAGGAAACTAAAACCATACTTTCAAGTCCATCCAATATGTGTTGTAACGGCTTATCCACTTTGAAATATTTTTCACAAACCCGAGATTTCGGGTCAGTTGGCCAAATGGGCCGTAGAAATCAGCGGGTACGATATTGAATATCGACCCTGAACAGCCATCAAGTCTCAAATCTTGGTAGACTTCGTGGCTGACTTCATGTCGTCCCTTGTAACCGAGGTTGAAAGAGAATTGTTAGTAAAATCGGGTACATCTTTAGGAATTTGGACCCTCTTTATGGATGGTGCTTCGAACGCAAAAGGGTCCGGACTAGGCATCGTACTAAAACCACCCATAGGTAATGTAGTTAGTCAATCTTATCATAACTACTAAATTGACTAACAATGAGGCCGAATATGAGCCATGATTGCAGGTCTCGAATTAGCTAAAGGCTTTGGAGCGGAGGTCATCGAGTCCATGTGTGATTCCCTCCTCGTAGTGAACCAAGTTAACAGGACCTTTGAATTTCGAGAAGATCGAATGCAGAGATACTTGGATAAGCTACATGTAACTCTACACTGATTCAAAGAATAGACCTTACAACATGTACCTCGAGATCAGAACAGTGAGGTCGATGCCCTCGCAAACCTAGGGTCATCGGTTGAAGACAACGAGCTCAATTCGGGGGCTGTCGCACAACTCATGAGATCGGTGACCGAAGAAGGTCATCCCAAGATAAACTCTACAAGTTTGACCTGGGATTGGAGAAACAAATACATAGAGTATTTAAGAAACGGGAAGCTCCCATCAGATCCAAAGGAATCGAGAGCTCTATGCACAAAGGCATCACGATTCACCTTATCCAAAGATGGAACGTTGTTCAGAAGGATGTTCGATGGTCCATTAGCGATATGTCTGGGACCGGGAGATACTGAATATGTTCTAAGAGAGATCCATGAGGGCACTTGCGGGAATCTTTCCGGTGCCGAATCATTGGTCCACAAAGTGATCAGAGTCGGATACTACTGGATCGACATAGAGAAGGATGCAAAGGAGTTCGTTCGAAAATGCGACAAACGCCAAAGGCATGCACCAATGATTTATCAACTCGGGGAACTGCTCCATTCGGTCTTAACCCTATGGACATTCATGAAATGGGGAATGGATATAGTCGGCCCTCTTCCATCAGCCCCAAGTAAAGCTCAGTTTATTTTATTTATGACTGATTATTTTTCTAAATGGGTTGAAGCACAGGCTTTCGAGAAAGTCATAGAAAAGGAGATCATAGACTTTATTTGGGACCACATCATATGTCGATTCAGGATGCCCTCTAAGATTATGTGTGATAATGGAAAGCAGTTCATCGGCATCAAAGTGACTAAATTTCTTGAGGATCACAAGATCAAAAGGATCCTATCAACACCTTATCATCCCCGCGGGAACAGTCAAGCCGAATCGACCAACAAAACCGTCATCCAAAATCTTAAGAAGAGATCGACCGACGCCAAAGGGAAATGGAGGGAAATCCTACCCGAGGTTCTATGGGCATACCGCACAACATCGAAATCCAGTACTGGAGCTACCTCGTTCTTATTATTTTATGACGCCGAAGCTCTAATTCCGGTTGAGGTTGGAGAACCTAGCATCAGGTTCCAATATGCAACGGAAGAGACTAACGAATCCCAGAATACAAGCCTAGAATTGTTGGATGAAAAAACGAGAAGCCTCCCTCGTCTGATTGACCACCTAAAAACAGCGGATCGAAAGATACTACAATCGAAGAGCCAATCTTCAACATTTTAACGTCGGGGACTTGGTGGTAAGGAAATTCACCTTCAACACTTGAAATCTGAATGAAGGAAAACTGGGTCTGAACTAGGAAGGACCATGCCATATTCTCGAAGTCACCGGAAAATTATCCTACAAGCTCGGAACGATGACCGAGAACAACTACCGAGCAATTGGAACATATCACACCTAAAATGATGCTAAGGTACGGCCCCCCTTCCATTTTCATTTTTGTTTTACTAACTCTAGCAGGTGATCAACAAGAACTGATGGTGGATTTTTCGGCAGGCAAAACAAAGTCTTTAGGTATGAAAGCATGCGTTGCACTCTTTTTCCCTTAGACTGGTTTTGTCCCAAATGATTTTTTCGGCAAAGTTTTTAACGAGGTAACAGTGAATCATGCTAACTTAGAATCAAATCCTATTACTAATTGGCATTGAAGATCAATTCAAAAGTATCCGAGGCTCCTTTGCAATCAACCTCGAATACTCGGGGAGGCTACCCTCGGATATACATTATCTTTGAACATCAAGGAAGCTACTTTATAAAATGAGGGTCTCGGCAGATAGGATTTATTGTAAGGGCCAAGCGGTCAGAACGAACCGTGCCCACATAGATTGGTCGAGCCCTAACTTAAACATGTACGCATGTATGACTATATTTAATCAAAAATTAAAGAGAAGTACTTTCCTTGAAAATAAATTTTAAAATTTTTCCTATTTACATATTTTAAAGAGCTTCGTACTATAACGTGACTAAGGGCAACACTTAACCAAAACGAAAGTGATCGCTTCCCCACTCGGGGACTGTCGTTAAGCTCAAACAGCCCAAGTTATCTGGCCTTGGGGACAAAAGACCTAATAGGACGCTCCCCGATTTCGGAAGGCCATGACCACCCCACTCGAGGACTATTATCTCGGGTAAACCCGAACAAAATGTGAAAAATGAGCCCAATGGGCAGATCCCGTACTAACAGGCTACGGTCGATTTAACACGGCTCGGAGACGTCCGAATTTCATAACAAAATATACCTTTGAATTATTTCATAACCGGTTCTAAAAAGGCTACCCCTGGCAAAGTCAGAAAACACCTCGATAATATCGATCCCCAAAAACTATAACAAATGAAAAGGTTGTTCGGACCCTCGAACATTACCCTATTATCTCATGCTAAGGCATTTTTTGATTACAAAGAAAAAAAGAAATAAAGACTGAAAAGCCAAAAGGGAAAAAAACCTTATATTCATATACAAAATAGTCTTTTTCACAAGGGCCAAATCAGCCAAGTACAAAAAAATTTACAACGGCCCCAAAAAAAGTACAAAAAGAAAAGAACAAAGATATTCTAAGTCCTAAAAGGCTTGGTCTTCATCAGAAGCAGCATCTCCGTCTTCAAGATCTTCTCTGTCTTCAAACTCACTTAGGCTATCGGAGTCATCCTCAGGGAAGGCCAGCTTCCGAGCTCGATTTTCTTCTGCTCGAGCACTATCAATCTCGGCCGCAATATTAAAATCTCGGGCTTGAGCTTCCTCGAGGGCTTCCCTCTGAGCTTGACACTTTGCATGATCTATCATGCTCCTAGTTTTGGTCTGGATGGCCTCGACATCGATTTTGAATTGGGCCACCTTTTCATCAGCCTTAATGCCGGCCTCGGCCACCTCAGACTTAGCCTCCTCGAGCTTGTTGGTAGCTGAATACAGCTAAGACTGAAGCTCTTTGATCTTCTCGGTCTGCACCAAGTTTTTCTCTTTGCAGCTCGAAGCTGAGTCTCGGCAGAATCCAACTACGCTTGGACGGTCTCTTTCATCGCGGCCAAAATATCCATGCTTCCCTTGAAAGCCTTAGCCTCGGCCCGTACATCATCCACCTACTTGTTGAGTCGATCTATCTTCGAGCCTCTGTCGGATCTGCAGAATTGGATCATTAGTTGTTATCTCTAACTCGTCTTCACTATCATGAAGCATTCGGAGTACCTGTTCGGCCATGTCAGTGTGCTCAACCCGAACTGCAACCAAATCGGCCTGAAGTCTTTCATTGAGGAGCCTATAAGTATCACTTTTCTCAGTAAGGTTCCGAAATTCGGCCTTGAGCTCCTCTCGAACTCTGATGAAGGCTTCGTGGTGCAGCACCGAAGCCTACAAGTAAGGAAGAAGTGTTGAGAGTAATCTGCAAATTCAAGTATAAAGAAATTAAAGAATAAATTCTCGAAGATTACCTGATTTAGAGAGTGTTGGGACTCGTTGAACAAGCAGGCGACCCCCACAACATTCATCACGGCTTGGTCCTCTTCGGTCACCAAACCTCTCAGATAGCTGGCTACCCCAACGGGAGGAGTGGGAGAAGACTCGAGCATCCTCCAGGACGGTCAAAACTAGATGTCATTTTCAGCTTGGGTTAGCGCTCGGAGCCGGGAATTGCTTACCAGCCTCGAGCTCGATAAAGATCCAGTGGCCCCTGGCGACGGTATTTTCTTCGGCACTGATAAGTCATCTAATCTGCGGATATCCTCAGAAGTAGCAGCTTTGAGCCCGTCGAAGAAACCGTAGAGATCAATCTGCTGACTTTCCAGCATGTTGGCTTCTCGAATCATGGTGTCGGAAACTTGGGGGGAGTCCGGAATGTCGACCATACCGAGCTCGACCCCAGGTACCTATTTCGCTGTTTGGGATCCTTGCCTTGAGACTCTCTCTCCACCGTCTTTGTTGGGATGAGGTGACCTCTGTTCTTTCCGACTAGGGGACCTCGATCGAAGCTCCCTTATCGACTACCTCCGGTTTGGAGGACTTTTGTATCGGAGTCGTAGACCACATACGAGAGCCATCAGCTCGGTTTCTTATTCTTCTCCCTCGGACTCATCCCTTATCCAACGGACTGAGTCCAAACATAGGGGGATGATGCTTCCCTTGGGCTTATGAGGCCTCCTCGCCGGTTTTTTCTTTTCCGAGCCCAGGGGACTCGGGGCCCTTTTCCTTATTTTCTCCTTGGACGGATTTGGAGTTGATGGTTGGGGAAGGATATCTTCATCACCGAAAGGAGGTCTCATCGCAACATCCTTCATGAGACCTGCAAAAGAAAGGGAGATAGGTTAGTTGAGAAAATACTGAAACAACAAACAGTTAGAAAGCATAAATTTACCGTAGTTGCGGGCCTCCTATCAACCCTTTGATAGCTCCATCCAAGCACGGTCGGAGTAGGACCTCTGAGATACCAAGACTTTGACCTATCATTTCAACTCCGGAATCGGGTTCGACATCTGGGCCACAGCTATAACACCAAAATAGAAATAAGCAAAGGTGTAAGGAAGTTAAAACGGCAAAGCAAACACTCAAGGTAAAGGCACTTACAATTCATGTTCCACCTCTCTGGGAAAGACATGTCTTCCGCAGGGATCAGGTCCAGTGTCCTTATTCAGACAAACTTGCCCATCCAGCCTCGATCACAGGTCTCGTCGATACTGGAGAATGGGGCTCTGCTGGCCCGGCGGGCGAGCTTAGTCAGTCATCGATAGAGCCGGGGACTGTAGAGGCGCATGAGATGATCGAGGGTAAAGGAGCATCCCTTGATCTTGCTCATGAAGAACGGAGAAGGACGACGATTCTCCAGAACGACGGATGGATCTGGCCTAAGGTAATGTCGTACATTTTGCAGAAGGCTACTACTACGGGATCCAAGAGGCTAAACGTAAAAGGGTAAGTATAAACACTTAGATACCTCTCTACGTATGTGGTGATCGATTCCTCGGGAGAAGGGACGACCACGTCTTTATTCTTCTATTTGCACTCTTATTTGACCTTATCAAGGAGGTCCTCAGTGATGGTGTACATATATCTCGACATCGGCTCGCACCGGCCCTGCACTGAGGGGGTCTTATCTATCTTAAAATCGGCGACAGTCGGGCACCCCGCTGAAACTAATTTCTCAGGGTGGGGCTCCGCTGCAGCCGCATCACCGGCAGGACAAGATGAAGAAGGAGCCTCTTTTTGCGGGGCACAATTTTAGAAGTCTTGGACATTTGTAGAAAACGAATAAGGAAGTAAGGGATTTGATTAAGGTTCAAGGAATTTGATATGGGAATTGTGAAGTAAGGATTCTCTGAAAGTAAGAGTAGGGAAGGCGTTGGTTGTAAAAGTTTGAATGAGGGAAGGTTGAGGTTTATATAGGTTGAAGGCGCCGATTCAGAATCAGGTAGTGGCCGACCAGCGCCTCACAGGTATTTAATGCATAGATAACCGGACCAACGGGACGTTTCATTACTTGCGTCACGGTCGAGCTAGTCACTAATGTCATCACTCGAAAAGATCACGTTCGAGAATTCATGTCGTTTCTCATCATCTTATTTGTGAGAAACGAGTGGACTATCTGTATACAGTCAGAAGGGGTCTGCCCTTCTTATGATTAATCGGGGTTGGATCATGATAGGCCACGGTTCCGCCTCGTATTATATCGAACCTCAATATGAAATTAGGTTGCTAAACCCTTAATTCGAGGATCAGTCAAGGACGATGATCAACCAAGACCGAAACCGAGCGGAACGGAGTTCGAGTGAGATCGAAGGGGGTTTACCTAGTCAAGTAATGGTGAGCCGAAACATCCGTGATCGGGCGAGGATCACGGCGGGAATCTCGGCACGTATCAAGACAAGGTCGGTTAATTAGCCAATCATGAGATTTCTTACTCTATTTAAAATTGTACCATAAGTAGAAATCCTCTACTATATAAAACGGGTTTTAATCGTTTGTAAAGCATCACATTCACGCAATACAAAGTAATATACTACATTTTTCTCTTTAAGCTTTCAATACTCTGTTGCTCAGTTCATATTTTCCAGTAGCATACTCGTTTGGTTCGAGGGCGACCTAGCTCGAGGGCCAAAGTTGCATTTGGTTTGCGCTATTTTTATTTACAGTCAATTCCTAATATCAATTTAAACATTTTCTCAGTTTGTGTCAAGTGAAATCACATATCCTTAAAACCACTAATAAATACAATTGTTATCCGTTTTTAGGATAAACAATACATATTTACAACGAAAAAGAATTTAACATTATCAGAAAATTTGTAAATACCCAATACAAATAATTTTTTACAGAAATAGTATTGAGCACAAGGCATTCTTATTTGTGAAATCAGGGTTAGGGGTAATTGCAAAGTCATGTGGGCAGTGGCGGAGGCAGGATCTCCACGAAGGGGGTTCAAAAATTTTTTTTGTAGTTAGTGGGAATTGAACATATTACCTTATCAAGGTTTTGAATCCTCTTGACCACTAAACTACACTTCTAAGTTGTGTTAAGGAGGTTCATAACTTAATATATAGAGGTAAATGACAGATTTTGCCTTATATATACAGTGTAATTTTTCGGCGAAGGGGGTTCAACCCCCTTCCGCCCCCCTAAATCCGCCACTGCATGTGGGTACTTTAGGCTATATTGCTTTGGGCCAATAATTGATTACGGTTTTGCACTAAACCTTTTACAGTAGAGATGACACTGGTAACCACTCTAAAAGGCTGTTATTTAGGAATTAGTCAGTGCATTTTTAATTTTAATTTTTCAGTTTAATATTTCTGGACTAAAATATCTTGAATTATTCTTAAGTTGAAATTTTTAATTTAAAATTTCAGGACAAAATAAGTATCGATTAATCTCTAAATAACGTTCGCATCTACCCCTTATTACCAAAGCTGGAGATTTGATTGAGTAAAGAAATCACATGAAATGCCTTTATATTTTGGTGTGGAGGATTGTGAATTTGTGAGTAAGGGCTTCTAAAATAGTTAAATCTCAATGAAGACTATTTGTTAATCGTTTTATATACATTATTAGTTGCCGTCCAATAATTCTTTTGGAATCTAATTCTTTGCTGACTTTGATTCGGTAACTCACCAGCCTAAGAATCTAGTTGCCTATTAATTATAATTATGAAGAAGAATTAGTTGTATATGTTCGTCTTCTAGAATAGAAAATATAAAATATATCGATGCACATGAAAAACAAAAATTCGTCCATAAAAACATTATTGTAATCAGCTGAAACTTTCTCTTATTACGACTTAATTAATGCTAGAACAAACAAATAAAATAAATAAATACTTAAGAATGGCAAGGAACAAGTAAACCTGCATCCCCTTTTTAAGAATGCATGGATAATATCAACAAATATTGATTTGTTGTATCGGACAAGTAAAATATTAAATAATTTAATAATTGAATAATTCAAGAGAGACCGATAGGGATTCATCATAGAAACACGTTTTTGCAACTTGCAAACCCCATAAATACTACTAATATGGATGGAAATTGAAAGGAATAGGTCGAGTCAAAACTAATATCGACCTGTTTTTCATTTTGTTCTTTTCTATTTGACATAATTTGAGAGAAAGGGTCAAAAGTAATATAATTGAAATATGAGATTATTTGCTATTGAAGGAGATAATTTTATCCATGGTCATTGAACTTTTGTATTTGTTATTCAAAAGTTAATTTTTTTTTTGTTACGTAAAAATCATTCAACTTTGTGTTCATTACACAAAAGTCATTTTTCTTTCTTTTGTTACACAGAAATTATTTCAATTTGCTCTAGTTATCACAAAAGTCATATTTTTACTTGAAAAGTCTATTATGCCCTTGATATTATATAAACATTCATATTTATGTAATACCTTCTATATTACATACTATATAATATATTTTTACCTATTATAATAAAATAACTAAATATTATTTTATTTATTATTTTTATAATATATTTGTATATTTAATTTTTTCTAACTTTAATTTCAAGATATATTACTAGCATTATAAAGTAACTTTTTTCAGCTAGAATATTTAAATCAAAACAAAATCATAAACCAAAATTTGATTTTTTTTTTTTTATTGAAATCCAATCAAGAAAGAAATAAACAACAAATTTCACAAATAACTTCTTTTTAATTTTGATATGAAATTTTGTTATGGTAAGAAAACCATATATCACCAAATAGGAAAACTTTTAATGAAAGCTTCAACGTAAAGTTGTGAAATAATTTTGGCGTGCCCCTCCCATGTCCCTATATCTTTGATAGCACAAATAAAATAAGAATTTTCTTTAGACAACGGATTGTAATCCCAATATTTTTCAAAACTAATGTCACGACTCAAATTCCCAAATCACGGAATCGTGATGGTGCCTAACACCATATTTGTTAGGCAAGCCGATATTAGAAATTTACTAATCATTTTTCTTTTAAAGTTACTTAAACATAATAGGACAATTCAGAATAAATACGAATAAAGATCAATAATAGCCGAATCACGAACTAAATATATAACTCTAAGACTATCCAGGTCTAGTGTCATAATTCACAAACTACTAAAGAATACTACAAATAAATGGGCTGAAAGAAATAATGTATCTGTTTCGAATGAAATAAAACAGTATCTAAGTGAATAGGAGAAGACTCCAGGAGTCTGCGGACGCCAGCAGATCTACCTCGTGTCTCCAAACAAAATGCACAGCTACTGATATCTCCTAACTCTTGTCAGTACCTGGATCTGCACAAAAGAGTGCAGAGTGTAGTATCAGTACAATCGACCCCATGTACTGAGTAAGTGTCGAGCATAACCCTGGTGAAGTAGTGACGAGGCTAGGACAAGACACCACATAAAACCTGGAAATCGAAATCGTGCTAACAGGAAATAATAGCAATTAAAGAATGTAAACATCAATTAATGGGAAGAGAGCATGCGATAGGGAACTTTCAACATAAGGAATAAGGAAAACAGCAAGGCAAACACAAATAGTGATAAACAATAATTTTAGCAATTAAAGATAGAAAGTAAACTTGCACGACATCACCATTCGTGCTTTTACTCTCAGCCTCACCAAATAATAAGTAGAATACACAGCATCACCCTTCGTGCTTTTACTCTTATCCTCACCAAATTATGATTAAGAATTTGCACGGCATCACCCTTCGCGCTTTACTCTCTTCCTCGCCTCATAAATAAATCATGCACGGCATCACCCTTCGTGCTTTTCACTCTTCCTCACAATATAATTAAGTCATGCACGGCATCACCCTTCGTGCTTTACACTCTTCCTCACAATCTCATCAAATCGTCAACAACACAAAAGGGGATTTCACGAGAAACAATATTTCATCATAATTTCTATCACCATTTAATATTTCAATCTCAGCTCAATGTTCTCAAATGAATTTCACAGGAAATCAATATTTCATCATGGTTACTATCATCATTTATCATTTTAATCTCAACTCATGTTCTCAACATTTCACTAACAACAATAATCACAGATGATAGGCTTTAAGACAACCAAAATAACAAGAAATAACATCCACTCGCATGGTATGAACTGACCACCACGTATAGGTACTTATCACCTCACCTATACATTGGATTTAACAAACAAACAGGTAAAAAGTAGTCATACAATACCTATTCCCTCAAGCTAAGGTTAGACACAACACTTACCTCAATTTCGCAGGCCACTCACTGCTCAATTACCGCTTTTCCTTTTGAATTCACCTCCAACACACTCGTATCTAATTATAATTAGTTTAATATCATTAATTAATGCTAAAGGAACCAACTTTATTGAAAAATTATGGTATTCCAATGTTTTCTAAAAAAAAAAATTAAAACATGACCCCGGGCTGCTTGGTCCAAACTCGGGGTTCGGATCAAATTTCGTTTACCCATTCACCCCCGAGCCCGAATATGCTATTAGTTTCGAAATTCGACCTCAATTCGAGGTCAAAATCTCATTTTTATAAAATTCCCTAATTCTATCCAAACTCTCAATTTTTACCATGAAAATCCTTATTTTTTGATTTAAAAGTGATGAAAAATATTAGGTAATTGAAAGAGTAGAGTTTAGAATTAATTACCTACACTTTGGGGATGAACTTTGGTGAAGAAAATCGTCTCTAGGGATTTGTAGTTCGAAAAATAGGAAGAAAAAGAGTTCTGTACATTTTAACACTGTTTTAATATAGCTTGGCAGGCCTTCATCGCGTTCGCGTGGGCCTGCCCGCGTTCGCATAGAGTCAGGCCTATTGGCCTTCGCGTTCGGGGTCACTGGGCCGCGTTCGCAAAGAGGAAAGTCAGTTTCCCCTCCCCAGGCCCGTTACACTAAGCGTTCGCGTGGACCAGATTGCGTTCGCGTATGGTCTACCCCCAGCCCATCGCGTTCGCGTCAGGGGTCCCGCGTTCGCATAGAACAAAAAGGTCCAGCTCAATTTTTAATCTATGCGTTCGCGATAGATGCTACGCGAACGCGAAGCACTAAATAACTGGGCACCAGATCGAAACCAGCAGATGTTTCTAAGTGTAAAATACCCTGTGGCCTATCCGAAACTCACCCGAGCCCTCGGGGCTCTAAACCTGTAACGACCCGGTTTGTCGTTACATAAAACTTGCATTAAAAATTACTGTTATTGACTTGTAATAGGTTGGTTATACTGTTATTGATGTGTTAGAGTTGGTAGGCTTGAAATCAGAATGGTTGTAGTGAGAGTTTTGCCACTTAGTCCTTAAAAAAAATATAACTTTAGAATTGAAAAAGTCAATTGAGAGTTGAATTATTGGGAAACGACCTCGGAATGCGGATTTTATGGCTCGGATAGCTTCGTAAGGTGATTTGGGACTTAGGAGTGTGTTCCGAATATTTTTGTGATGTCCGGTGTAGAATTAAGCTTGAATTGGCGAAAGTTAGTTTTTGGTGATTTCCGGTCGGCAGTGGAAAATAGGATATCGGGTCGGAAATAGAATTTTGACAGTTGGAACAGGTTCGTAATGTCATTTTGGATGTGTCTGCAAATTTTCAGGTCAATCGGAGTTGTTTTGGGTAGTTTCGGGTTCGTTGGTGGAATTTAGAAATTTCAATGTTCTTAGGCTTGAATCCGATGTAAATTTGGTGTTTTGATGTTAGTGTTGGTGTTTTGAGAGTGCAAATAAGTTTGAATGATGTTATGCGATATGTTGGTAACTTTGGTTGGGGTCCCGAGGGGCTCGGGATGGTTTTGGGTTAACGGGAAGTTTGGAGTGACTTTGGTAAATCTGCACGTTGTTGATGCTGGTGTTTTCGCACCTGCGGAAAGGGAGCCGCAGGTGCGGTTGCATAGGAGCGGACTGGGCTCCGCAGGTGCGAGATTTGGCTGAGTGGGGAGTGGTCCGCAGGTGCGAGGAATTTGTCGCACCGGCGAAGCCGCAGGTGCGAGTAAGTGATCGCAGGTGCGAGATCACTGGACAGAAGGTATAAAAACCAGCCTTCGCGAATTTTAGCCATCTTTCTCTATATTTCATCCAGGTTTGAAGCTTTTTGAAGAGTTTTGAAGAGGAAATTCGATAGTTCTTCAGCAAGGTAAGATTTTTGGACTCTAAACTCGTTTATATGTGATTAAAGGTCAGAATTATGGTGGAAATTAGGAAAAAATCAGTGTAAATTGGGTGATTAGGGTTTGGGATTTAGAATATTTAAATTGGTGATTTGAGGGGTGATTTGGACTCCGAATTTAGTATTATTTATATGTAAGGACTCGTGAGATGAAAAAGAACGGTTTGGTATAAAAAATTTTGAATTTCAAGACGCGGGCCTGGGGGTCGGGTTTTGACTAAATTCAGGTTTTTGAGCTAAATTGATATTTTTCGATTGGGATTCATACCTTAAGCATAATTTGATGATAAAAATCTGAACTTGGTAGGTTTGGAGCACTCAAAGGACGGATTTAGAGGCAAAGGCACTGCGGAATAGTATTAGCCAGTTTTGAGGTAAGTAATGCTTCCAAACTTGGTTCTGAGGGTTCGAAACCCCGAGCTAAATGATTTATGACTATAATTGAGGTGACGCACATGCCAAGTGACGGGCGTGCGGGCGTGCACCGGGTATTTGTGACCTGGCTTATCCCATGGCCCCGCTTAGTGATTATTCCATGATGATATTTGTGCATCTATTAATGTGGTAATTGTGAACATGTTAGAAATCATATTAAGTATAAATGCTAGGCTTCAAGCCAGAAATGCTGAGACCAGAGTGGTCGTATATTGCTGTCTCATGTCGTGATTACTTGATGTCATATACTCAGTCATGTTATGGCATATCATTTCATATCTCAGTCTCAGTATTATTAATTACATGCATATTTATCATTGTTTCGGACTGATGGGGCATTGGTGATACATGTGAGTGAGACTGAAGAGTAATGACTGAGTGAGGCCGAGAGCCTGTTATTGAGACAGTTATGAGAATGGACTGCACACTGCAGAGATATTTAAATCATGCCTTCGTTGGCTTGATATGGCGCTTGGGCCACTAGGGCCCCTCCGGAGTCTTTAAACCCCCAGTGAGCGCAGATATTGAGGGATGGATCTTCCGTGGGCATGGATCTTGTCCGAAGCATTGTTTATGAGAGGGATGGATCTTCCCTGGATATGGAAATTGTCCGAGTGTTATATTGCGAAGATGGGTCTTCTCCATGGGAGGCTGGACTGGCCTTTTTCCTCAGTACATAGTGACTACGGTCGCCGGTGTTTATGCATATTCCGGGATGGAACTTCCCTGGGCCTGAGAGCCATATATAGTACTGAGTGGACCAATGTGGGACAGTTGTGAGCACTATGTGCATATCCATAATGGTTTCATAACATATATTTTATGATGGCATGTAGAGTATACGGGCATACTTGGCATATTTACTCATCCTGATAAACTGTTAGCATGTCTAAATTCTGTATATTATTTATTGTAACATAATTGAGGTTTCGTCCGTCACTACTTCTCAGCCCATAGTTTGGGTTCGTTACTTCTGAGTTGGTATACTCATGTTACCTCCTGCACCTTGTGTGCAGATCCAGGTACACCGGGACTCGGTAGCGGATTTTGAGCAGCGGATCAGAGTTTCTATTGGAGTTGTCGAGGTAGCAGCTGGCGATCGCGACTCGCCTTCTCTTTCTTTATTCCACCTATTGATTTTATTTGGAGACAATGTTATCCATTTCCCCTTTTCTTTACTTTATGTTATAGTTTCTCATGACCGAGTGACACCAGATCCGGGGTTGGAGGTTTTGAATTTAGTTTTCAAATATTATTTTAAATTTCAGATTTCTTGATATTATTAATAAATTCATTTAAAAATCACATTTTTACTGGAAATGGAATTTAGCTTAGTTAAAAAGGGAGGCTTGCCTGGTTCCACGACAGGCGCCATCACGACTCCGAAATTGGGTCGTGACAAAACCAAATATGCACGCAAGTCTAAAAACATCGTGCGGACTTGCTCGTGCGATCAAATCATGAAAATAACATGTAAAACTATGAATTAAACCTCAAAACTCATCATTTTTCTCAAGAACACTTAAAGTTCACTATTTCTCAACCGGACGTCCGAATCACGTCAAATAAACTCCGATTCTCTCTAAATTTCACAGATAGTATTCAAATACTATAACAAATCTGTATCGGGCTCCGGAACAAAAATACGGGCCTGATACAAATGGTTTCAAACGTTAATTCTTTTTTTTATTTCATTAATAATTCGACAAAATAATTTTTTTCAAAAATTGATTTCTAAGGCTTGGGACCTCGGAATTTAATTCTGGCATACGTCCAAGTCCCATATTTTATTATGGACCTCCCGGGATCATCGGAATACAGATCCGGATTCGTTTACTCAAAACATTGAACAAAGTCAACTAAAATCAAACTTTAAATTTTAAAAATTTGTATTTCTTATATTTTCACATAAAAACTTTTTCGGTTTCACGCTCGGACTGCGCACACAAATCGAAATAATTAAAATTAATCTTTTTATAGCTAATAAGTCTACAACAGAGTCTTAATTCATAAAAGGACCCCATTGGGTCATCACAACTAATTTGATGCAAGTCTTCATAATTTGACTGCAAAGCTCGGGAGAAACACAAATCAACTTCTTCTTTCCATTAATGTGCCAACTTAATTATGTCTGTCAAAGTGAAGTTCTCAAGGTAGAAGAAAAGAGAACATCTTCAAATGCATGGAGAGGAAGCATTATCATGAATCTCAACAGTTTCAATTTGGAAAAAGAAAAGGAAGTAATTTAAGAGAACAAAGCATAATGGAGCATGTGAAAATGTACTATCAATTTTCTTTTTCAAGTATATTACTCAACTAATTAATTCTAAAAGATTAAACATGAGAATGTTTGAACAAAATGAGATATGACTCATCCACGTGCAGGCTCATTCAGATAGACACAGATAATAGAGACTCTCTGAATGAAACCTGCTATTTTTATTCGTTCAGCCTTTACCTATTTATCAAAATCATAACTTTACCTGCATGCCATCTGTATTGGGCTTTAAATGCTCATTGTGCAAACCATGAATTGGTCTAATCAACCAAAAGTTCTCAGTTTCACAATGGCTCCAGAATCATAGATCTATCTACAACAATATAAGAGTAACAAATCTTTCTAGAGGTAAATAACAAAGACCAAAAAGAATTAAGTTCTTGCACTACACTTACCTCATTCTTAGAGCTAACAAGTATTCACTAGAAAAGCAATAGAGAAAGAGGTAAAAGAAGGCTAACAAAAAGGTTCAAGGAGGTGAACAAGTAGAGATAGGTCCAAGTGTTTAATGATCAATTGATATCTGTGCCTTTATCACTCTAGTTATATGGTTAGGTAAGTTTGTTTCACTATTTCAATCTGCTTCTTTAAGTTAACATTTTTCGGATGAAAAAAGAACCTTTTTGTCATGTTAGTTACTTTCTTTAAAATTATGCATAGAGCAAGTGAGCACTTTATACGGAGAACAACTCAACACCACCAAGAAAATACTTTCAAGAAGAGTTTTTTAGTGCAAATTCAACAACTTCTTTATAATGAAAGAGGATGTGATTTATCACTTTGTTGTAAGGTGATGATAAGTAGGCCTTTAATCACCAGCTAACAAATTGAATAATGGGCCAATTAAAAATAGCAGGATTAGTTACCTCCTATAGCAGAGGTTGATACCTTATTTATTTAAAATAAATACCCTTTTAAAAAATTATATTCCATAGCCTTTTGATTTTTTATAGCAAAATATTTATTTATGGTAACCTCCTACCTTAAGTCATAAAATAAGATTTTGTATTATTTTTCTCTCTCCACTCAAATTTCTCCTATCCCTAACTAAAAGCTTCAGCCGAGGACCCCTAGAAAAGCTGCCCACCCTCAATCTCTCACCCACCAGCAGCCACATCTCGTTCTCGTTCTCTTCAATGGAGGATAGATATCCTCCTTCTTGAGAGAGCAACAGTCGTCCTTCTCGTTCTCATTCTCCAAGAACGCCCAGCAATCCACCCCTCACAAACCTGATCATTCGCCCACCTTCCTAAGAGAGGATGCATCTCGCTGAATTAGGGTTGTTCGTGAACAAAGACGACAAAGTTTGGGGCTGAGCAACTTGAATATTCTGTTAATATATTTTAATGTATTTCAATGTATCTCGTTGTATTTTCATGTATTTCATTGTATTTATTATCGTTTTTTTCATTGTATTTCAATGTATCTCGCTGTATTCTATGTATTTCATTGTATTCATTATCTTTTTTTCATTGTATTTCATTGTATCCTGTTGTATTCTATGTATTTCATTGTATTCACTATCTCGCTATATTCCATGAATGTATTCATTTTTTTTAAATTAATATAATTTATATATTCAGATGTATTATATAATTTCTCTGAAGATTGCTATGTTTTTGGGTGTTTTTCGGATGAGAATCTTTTTATAACTAGAAATATAAATTTTGTGTGTTATAATTGAGTTTGTTGAGTTATATACTTAATACACTAATGTATTTATAGTCAAGCAATCCTTTCACTTGGCTAACACAAAAAAAAGCACCAGCTGGGCCTCTCTCTTTGTTTCGATGAAAGCTTCAACGCTCGCGTTCTACGGAGAACTTTTTTGACTATTTACCTTCATCAAAGTCGGAAGCAAAGGGCGAAAACTCCAAAACTAGTAAATAAAGGGTGATTGTGTTGTGGTTTTGAGTTCCTTGGCGTGTGTTCACCTTTTTTTTGCTTCTACATCTCATGACGGGAGTGCTAGACCCATAAAATGCATTAAAGTCGGGTGCCTGTGAAGGGAATCGCCTTAAAAACAAGGCGCGCAGCGTCGTGAGAAAGGGGAATCGGCTTCAGTATAGGCAGGTCTTTCTTTAGAACAGATTCATTCCAGAACAGAAAACCGAAACCCCGGAACTTAGAACGGCCGGCCTGTTTGGACGGTAGAACGGGGAGAGGGGGAGTCGTGTCTATTATGTTAATTGTTTAAAAACAATCTAATCTCATGTTTCACGCCGTGAATACAGTCGAATACAATAATCTATCCAGCTGTAATCCCATATTTCACGCCATGAATACAGACGAATACACTCGAATACAAAATTTGTCTAGTTGTAATCCCCTGTTTCACGCCTAGAAATGCTACTGTATTCATGAATACAGTAGCTTAAATACATCAAATATACTCTAAAAAATCTGAAAACATAGCTATATGAAGTAATATAGTAAATGATAGCTACAACTAGCTAATAACCACTAAACAATAGTGGTTTGTAAAAATTTCTCTTATTATCAGCAGGCCCGATACTAACTAAGCTAGTTGGCCCATTCCTTTTCTTCTTAAAATAGGAAGAAATTCAAAAATAGCTAGATTTACTAGTGGCCATTCAAAAATAGCCACAATTTCAAAAGTAATCGAAATTTAGTCACTTTTCATGTAAAGATAAATCTTAACGAAAACACTGTTCAAAATCCAGAAAATACTCCAGCATAATATACGGAAAATTTCAGTATAATATATTGGAACTCCAGTATAATATACTGGAGTTCCAGTATACTTTGCTGGAACTCCAATATAATATGTAGGAAGTTCATACACAGGTGCTCGAATCTCCGTTATATTATGCTGAAACTTTCCGCGTGTTGGAGTTCCAGCATAATATGCTGGAAGTTCATACACAGTTGCATCGAACTCCAGTATATTATGCTGGACCGATTTCTGTTGCAGTAAAATAATGGCTATTTTTGAATGACTTGGCAAATGCTTGCTATTTTTGAATGACCAGTCCGAAAACTGGTTAGCCCGTGCTATTTTTACTAAAATAGTTGGCCCATTTTCTTATAATAATTTCTGCTGGCCCATTTTCTTATAATAAAGGGAATCTTACATAAATGTCCCAAATAAGTCCCAACTTACCAACCTCTAGCCATTAACCATATACTTACCAAAACTAGCCAAACACATATAGAAATTGAAATCCCAAATAAATATGGTTCTTTCTCTCCAGGAATCACATGTAAAAATCTCCTTCCATATGTTTAAACTTGATTAGCAATATTATATGCAAGACGGAAAGACAATTTCATGGATGAGGTAGCAAATAAAGTGATGACATACAAAAATAATATATACAAGATTCCAAAAATCTAAGCAAAAACGGATGTTTTTCAATGGGTATGGTTGAAATTCATTGAAAACATATAGATGAGTCAATATACAAAATTTGAGGAAGATTAGAGGTGATTTGGACTGTTTTGATATCAAAGTTTGTAGTTAAATCCGAGTTCAAAAAATTCTTCTGCGACACATGTATCAAACATGTATCACACATATATCTCACACACAGGTATACATATAATACACATTTGATACAAATAGGATACATATGTGATACACAAATGATACACAGTGTGATACACACATCATTTTTTCATGTTCATCTTCTACTTCAAATTTTCAATTCAAACCACCTCAAAACTCCACCAATTCATCCCAAAACTGAGATTCAAGCTCCTCAAGATGTACCCAATCTATTCTAAAAATACCCATTCAAAAGAAAGCAAAAATTTGATCTTTTTTTGCTACAAATAACTAATCGGCTAATATTAGTAATATTTGGCTAATATTAGTAATATCTTATGAATTGGCCAATTTTTATAATAAGCTACTTATATAGCTGGTAGTTTTCCTATAATAAATTCCAGCAGCCCAACAACTTTATAATCCATAAGCTGGCCTATTTCTCCTTTTAACAAGAAGTTGATCCAACATTTATTTGCATAATTTTTTCCAATAATAAGGCTAGAAAACAATAATAAGAAATCAGATTTTTGTTACTAGTTAAATTAGCTCATTTCCTTCTTATTAACTTTAAACGTTAGGCAATTAGTATGCGCACTTTAACTTCACGAGCTCGCTTGCGTAGCATGATGTTTGATATTCAGTTAATTCAATAATTTCATATCATATCCAATAGTTTTAGTTTATTTTTTTCTTTGCTATATTGCGGATTCACTTGCATAGCGCGATAATTGACGTTTAATAAATTTCAAAATTAATTTTCTCAAACCACGAGTGTAGTAATTACTTTCCAAAAGTAAAAACGCGCTAATAATCATTTGTCATGACTGTGGATTCGCTTGCATAGCTCTGTTATGACAATTAATAAATTTTGTCTCAATCACATATTCACATGCGTAGTATGGTTTTGACATCTTATTATTCAAAACATTCTTTAATATTTGTAATAATTAAGAAATAAAAGTCGATAAATAAAATACAGAAACTAATAAATCACAGTTCCTGCAAAATTAATTCAAGCCAAGTTGTAGTCAATAAAGCGACTGTACTAAAACCGCGGGACTCAGGGAATACCTTACACCTTTTCCTCGGTCAACAGAATTCCTTACCCGGACTTTATTTTTGCAGACCAATATTAATAGAATCAAACCTTCCTTTGACTAGGAATTCAAATAAAATGTGAATTGGAACACGGAAAAATCAATTTCAAGTAGTGACTCTCTAAATAAAATAATCACTATTCAAGTTTGTCACTTTAATTAAAAAAACTCTTTAACCCACAATAATTCATAACATATACTATATTTGGGGTAAAAATAGGTGTGACAATTTTCAAACTTTTGAAGAAAAAAAGGGTATTTTATTTGCATAAATTATCAAACAAACACAACTTCAGAACTCAAAAAAGAAATAGCAAAATATATTTTCACTTTTTTCCGGAACAATTAGCAATTAGCTGTAAGCTAGGTGACAATATTTGGTTCTACTACATTGGACCTATGAATTCAACACTATCACTTTGCACAAGTTAAAGGTATGACACTCACGTCAATTCCGCTGGAGCAGTATATTCATAGCACTTTCACTTTCATATTACTGCCACCTGCACATTTTTACAGCCTCGTACTTCAATCCAATGTCGCGATTGGTATCCATAAATTAAAAAAAGTAGAATTGCAGAGGAATTTGGTCCATTCATATACGTATATCAATTTTAGACTTCTAGTGGTGGAAATCAGGATTATTTAAGAATGTTCTTACATGTACTGGTGGTAATAATAACCCCCCCCCCCCCCCCCCCACCCACCCCCCCCTCCCCCTTTTTTTTTTTTGGTCGGTGTGGGGGATATATTTTTTTTTTANCTCTTGATTATAAGATTAATATCTTTCTCATCACCCAATGATCTATGAACTATGATTTATTATTCACAGATGTTGACAAGATCTATCCATTTAGCAGCACTTTAGGATGGTATCGCGCTAAAAGTGAAGGACGAGATTCAAACAAGAAAATATTTACCGTGAATACCTAAGACATCCAAAGACGAGAAAGGGCATAATAATTGACGAAATATTTTAGAATATTAAAAATAAGTATAGATCCGAAATTCCTGCATAGAACAACCTTTCGGAGCTAGTGCACCAGCACCTTTATTATTGCAATCTTAACAAGATTATGGCACAAAATATTCTGAGGTAACCTTCACCTCCAAAAGCAATCTCTATGGATACATATTTTTGTTGCAGCCAAACGCACACGCAAAAATACGCGGTCGTCAAGTAATAAAGTGACTAAATGTCGAATGTCGAATCCACGAGGACTTGTAATTAACTATTAATTAAATTAGATTATCCTAACTATCTAAACAAGAATTAAACCTATAAGTATTTGATTCTAAACTAATTAAAATAAAGAAAAATAAATAGTGAACTCTGAACAAAAGGATAACATATTATTATGTTATCAATGCGATGAAAACGATTTAGGATTATGGGCCATCTAACAATCATATTGTATTATTCAATTGAATTGACTAATTAATTTATATGGTTTATTGGTTGACATGTGATGGGTTTATAGTACCTTAGGTTTATGTTTTGATGATCTAACAAACTTATTGTCAAGAACCGGATAAGGAACCTGATACACTCTTGGTACACAGCTCAAACATCTGCCTCAAGCTATTGAGAGTTGCTATGACTTCATAAGACAAGAATCAACACAGGGAACTGATCACCCTTGGGTTCCTCTGGCAACAGTACGAAGTCAACTCTCCATAGCTGGAAAGTGATTGTCTGCACTGTACACGCAAACAGTACTGCACAGTGCATCAGTCACTTTCATTGGCAAGGACCTTGTACCAACTAAGTGATGTCATCCAAGTTGTATTAACATTAACATTACAACAAAACACCACTTGAACACTTGAGAATTCATTCAAGCACTCCAAGCATCTAATAATCAAGCATTCAATTCTCAAGAGCATTAAGAACAAAGTACAACACTCCTACGAACCAGTTCCTACAACAAGTCTTTGTATGTCCTTAGTTGAGTTGTGACATTGTAATTGTTCTTCATTATAATGCATACTTTGCTTATCTAGAAGCATAAATTAGGAAACCTTTGTAAACCATAAACTTTAGTGTTTGTGTCGTGACTAGAGTTAGTCATGTGTTGAAGTCTTTGTAATAGGTGTATTGCAAAGTGGCTTGTAATAGGTGTATTACAAGTTAGTGAGCGATTAAGATTTTAATTCCTAGGTTGCATAGGTTGTAATCTAAAAGATTTCTCATAGTGAAGTTGAAATCCTACCAGTGTAGGTCGTGGTTTTTTTATCCCATTGAGCAGGGATTTTCCACGTAAAAATTCCATGTGCCTTTTACTTACTGTTGTATGAGCTTATTCTGTGGAAACTATTATAGGACCTGGTCTCTGTATAGTTTGGTTGAATCATATATTCTATCAATTGCTATCAGAGCGGGTTCTTTCTATCAGGATAACACCTAGAAAGGATCATCATGGCTACTCCACCAAGCTTCGAAGAAGGTCAGTCCACTTACAGGCTACCTAGGTTCAATGGCCAATATTATAGGTTGTGGAAGATAAGGATGCATGACTTTATCATGGATGAAGACTCCGAGCTGTGGGATGTCATATGTGATGGTCCATTTGTCCCTACAAAGAAGGTCGTATATCCAACTATGAAAGTTCCTAAGACGAGGAAGGAGTTCAACAATGCTGACAGGAAAGCTGTTGAGAAAACCTTTCGTGCCAAGAAAGTTTTGGTGTGTGGTCTAGGTCCTGATGAATACAACAGGATATCAGTGTGTCAATCTGCAAAAGAGATATGGGAAGCTCTACAAATAGCGCACGAAGGAACTACTCAAGTAAAGTAGTCCAAGATTGACATGCTCACCACTAAGCTCTTCAGAATGAAGGATGATGAATCCATTCAGGATATGCACAATCGATTCACTTCCATCATAAATGAGCTACTCTTGGTGAAATCATTCCAGGAAAAAGCTCGTGAGGAAGATTCTCAGTGTTTTGCCCAGCTCCTGGGAGAGTAAGGTGAACGTTATTACTGAAGCATAGGATTTGCAGGCGCTGACTATAGATGAGCTGGTTGGGAATATGAAGACCTATGAAATGAAGAAGAAGAAGAAGACAGTGAGAGAAGAGAACCAAAGAAGGAAAAGAACCTGGTACTCAAAACAGAAGGCAATGACTCAAGTGGCAAGGATAGTGACATGGCATACTTAACTAGAAGGTTTCAGAAAATGGTTCGAAGGAATAGAGGTATACCAAAGAAGGGTAGTTCTAGCAAGCCAAAGAATTATGACCTCTGTCATAGGTGTGGAAATCCAGGACATTTCATCAGGGATTTCCCTCTCCTGAAGCAAGAACATTTCAAACACATCTCTGACAAAGCAGCCAAGAGGAACCCAGTTCCTGATAAACGCTTCAAAAGAAAGAACGTCGCTAACAATGTTGTGAAGCAAGCTCTTGCAGCATGAGGAGACTCCTCCAGTGAGTCTGAAGAAGAAAATGATGCAGTAGACAGTTCAATGATGGCAGTTGAAAGTGAATCAACTGAGTATTATTCAATATTCGCCTTGATGGCTCAATCAGATGTTGACAATGATGAGGTAAACTTTCGGGATATTCATAGAAATATGAAGTCCTACTCTCCTAAAAACTCATATCATTAGCTAATATGTTAATTGATGCTTACCATAGTCTTGTAAATGATCAAGATTCTTTAACTATGGAGTTAGAGGATGCTGAGCAAACTAGAGATGACTTGGTAGTTTGTGTTGTTGTTTGAAGGAAACAATAGATAATCTGAAAAATGAATAGGAGGTTCTAACTGAGAAAATCACTAGTGTAGAACACGAAAGAGATGATCTAATGGTGGTAGTGGTTGTCTTAAAAGAAACTATTGAGAATGTCAGTAAAGAAAAGGATGCCTTAGTAGAGAAAGTTATTGTTATTGAGCAAGAAAGAGATGACCTCTTAGTGGTGATTGTAGACTTAAAGGAAACAATAGAGGAACTTAAGGTTGAATGTAGGCCTGGAAATTCTGAAAAAAGGAAAAGAAATTGCTAGTGAGGCACACATTAAGCTTGAAAATGAGTTGAATGTTATAAAAACTAGTTTGTGTGCTGAGCTTGAGAAAAATAGACAGCTTCAAGCAGAATTATAAAGATTAAAAAGTGATCTTGAAAAGTCTCTTAAGTGGACCTGGTCCTCTGATTCTATTAATTCCATGTAAGTTAACAATGGTGGAAACATGCAGGGAATAGGGTTTCAAAGGGAGAGAACTCCTTATAACCCTCATAGCAAGTTTGTTATTGTACATGATAATTGGTTGTGTACCCATTGTGGTAACAATAGGCATTTCAAAGAAAATTGCAAAGCAAGGTTCAGCCTCTTCAGAAAAACAAGGCCTTTGCCGAAAGAGTAACTACTGAAAGAGGACCTGGTGCCACTCATAAAAAGAGCATGTTACCTGCATCGACTAAAAGAACACTCTTTCATCCTTTTTCTTATTACAAGGGACCCAAACTTGTTTGGGTTCCTAAATCTAACCTTCGATTTCCTTGTGCAGGGAACAATGAAAGAAGCAGTGATCAGTGGTACATGGACAGTGGATGCTCAAAGCACATGACTGGGAATACCATGTACTTTCTTTCACTAAAAGCCCTTCAAGGAGGGAGTGTATCCTTTGGAAATAGGAAAAACGGGTACATTCTTGGTTTTGGAAGAATTGGAAAATAACTCACTCACTCAATTGAGAACGTGTACTATGTCAATGGTCTTAAGTACAGTCTCTTGAGTGTTTCTCAACTATGTGATAAAGGAAACAAGGTAGTGTTATTGTCCAAGATATTCACAGTTACAAATCTTGTAACTGGTGAAATGGTACTTGTGGCCAAAAGATACAAGAATATATATGTTGCTGATTTTGAGTCCTTACAAAGTGGTGATCTGAGTTGCTTGAAAGCAGTTGATGATGATGCTGAAGTGTGGCACAGAAGGCTGGGGCATGCAAGCTTCTCTCTACTGAATAAGATAGTCCAGAAGGACCTGGTTCGTGGTCTACCCAAGTTAAAGTTCAAGGAGCACAAAGTGTGTGATGACTGCGCTAGAGGAAAGCATGTGAAATCTTCATTCAAACCAAAGAAGGATGTTAAATTCTCAAAACCACTTCATATTCTTCATATGGATCTATGTGGCCCTATGAGAGTGACGAGCAGGGGAGGAAAAAGATACATCTTTGTAATAGTAGATGACTATTCCAGATTCACTTGGACTCTGTTCCTCATAACCAAAGATGAGACCTTTGAGGTTTATGTAGCCTTTGTGAAGAAGATTCAAGTAAAGGTGGAATCAAAAGTAGCATGCATTAGATCAGATCATGGAACAGAATTTGACACTGCAAAGTTTGATGAATTCTGCAACGAAAATGGCATCACACAATTTCTCAACCCTAAGAACTTCACAGCAAAACGGAGTTGTGGAAAGGAAGAACCGAACTCTTTAAGATATGGCACGAACAATGCTGATCGATAGTGGGATTGCTAAAAACATATAGGCAAAATCCAGCAACACTGCTTGCTACTTGGTGCACAGGTTCATGATCAGGTCTCTCTTGAACAAAACTCCTTACGAGTTGCTGAATGGAAGGAAGCCCAAGCTAACTCACTTGAGAACGTTTGGGTGCAAATGTTATGTCGTCAACAATGGAAAGGATCATCTTGAAAATTTTGATGCCAAGAGTTATGAAGGAATTTTTCTAGGGTATTATTCTCAAAGTAAATCCTACAAGGTATACAACAAGCGGATTCAGTGTGTTGAGGAGAATGTTCATGTAATCTTTGACGAGTCTTATCTCTCCTGTGAGAAGAGCAAGAAGGATGATCAAGATGGAGACCCTCTGCTGGTTCCAGGAGAGGTCATTGATATGGAAAATGGAAAGGCAGACATGATGAGCCAGGTAAAGGATAGAGGTGAAAACAATGCAATCACTTCCTCATCAGCTGGACAGGAACTAGGTACCACAATCACAACCACTGAAGCTGAGGAAAAAGTGGTTGATACAGTTCAAAGTACTCCACCCGTAGGAGAAAAGAAAGATACAAGAGAATAAATCAGGCTTGCCCAGCTCCTCTACAAATGAAATTCAAGTGCCAAACTGGAAACACAAGAGCTCCCATCCTCTCGACAATATAATCACTCCACTGGATTCAGGAGTCCAAACCAGATCAAAAGTCAGGAATTCACTTGCATTCTCAGCATTTCTCTCCCAAATAGAGCCCAAAAATATTAGGAAGCCTTGAAAGATTCAGATTGGATCACAGCCATGCAAGATGAGTTGCATCAATTTGAAAGGAACAAAGTCTGTCACCTGGTACCTAGACCCACAGATCGTACCATCATAGGGACAAGGTGGGTATTCAGGAATAAGCTTGATAAAGATGGAAACACAACAAGAAACAAATCAAGGCTAGTGGTCCAAGGCTACAATCAGGAGGAAGGAATTGATTATGATGAGACTTTTGCTCCAGTTGCTCGTATGGAAGCTATCAGAATCCTCATTGCGTTTGCATAGCATATGGAGTTCACTCTCTTTCCAAATGGATGTCAAAAGTGCATTTCTGAATGGTTTCCTCAAGGAAGAAGTCTATGTAAAGCAACCTCCAGGATTTGAATGCCATGAACACCCTGAATATGTGTTCAAATTGGACAAGGCATTGTATGGGTTGAAGCAGGCTCCTCGAGCTTGGTATGAGATATTGTCAAAGTTTCTCTTAGAGAATGGTTTTTCAAGAGGAAAAATTGACAACACTTTGTTTCTGAAGAAACGAAGGAGAAACCTGCTCATTGTTCAAGTATATGTTGATGATATCATTTTTGGGGAAACAGCTGATTCACTATGTGAGGAATTTGCTAAACTCGTGGGAAGTGAGTTTGATATGAGCATGATGGGTGAGTTGAATTTATTCCTGGGTATTCAAGTGAAGCAGTCCACAAAGGGAACATTTATAAGTCAGCAAAAGTATATCAAAGAGCTTCTGAAGAGGTTTGACGTGGAAGCATCAAAAGTTATTGACACTCCCATTGCACTGCTACTCGACTAGATATGGATGAATCTGGGTCTCCTGGGAATCAAACAATGTATAGAGCCATCATTGGATCTCTCCTCTATCTTACTGCAGATATTGTATTCAGTGTGGGACTGTGTGTAAGGTTTCAATCAAATCCCAAAGAATCTCATCTGAAGGCTGCCAAAAGAATCCTGAGATATCTTAAGGGAACACATGACCTGGTTTTGTATTACCCTTCAGGTGACAATTTTAATCTTGTTGGTTATATTGATGTTGATTATGCAGGTTATCTTGTGGACAGGAAAAGCACATCTGGAATGGCTCACTTCTTGGGGTCATGTCTTATCTCATGGGGCACAAGAAAGCAAAATTCAGTGGCACTTTCAACAGCTGAAGCATAATATGGTGCAGCTGCCTCCTGCTGTGCTCAACTACTATGGATCAAACAACAGTTGGAAGACTTTGGAGTGTACACTGATTGTGTACCTCTTTTGTGTGATAACACAAGTGCACTCAACATGGCCAAAAATCCAGTCCAGCATAAGAGAACCAAGCACATTGATGTGAGACATCATTTTCTCAAAGACAATGTATAAAAGGGGCTTATTAGTATGAAGTTTTGTAGCACAGACGATCAAATTGCAGAAATCTTCACCAAAGCCCTGAGCAGAGAACACTTTGAGAGAAACAGGCTGGCACTGGGCTAATAAAGCCTAATTAAGAACCTGATTCCCAGCACATGGCTATAAAATTCACATACAGGTAAAATTAGCTAAAGTGTTTTCTGGCCAAGCCTAACTCACTTTTTATGTCACATCTTTTCGTTCAAATCCTTTCACTTCCCTCTGAAGCGTTGCATCTTCCCACGCGTCTGCCGCCGTTTCAGAACTCGTTTCTCCTTCCTTCATAATTTCCATCCACCTCATTATAACCTTCTCACTTCCAAAACTTGAACCAACATCTCTGTCTTCCTCAATTTCTCCAATACCTTCAAGCAAAATCCTTACCATGTCTGAGGATCAAACAATCTCTCCTACAACTGATAAGAAAACCATCGAATCTTCTCTTGTAGAAACCCCACCAGTTATTCCTTCTTCCACTAATGTTCCAAAAGAAAACCCTAAATCAATTTCGCCTTCACTCTCTACCCCTCTCTCTACCCACTCTGACTCTAATCCCCTTCCAAGTGTTGAAAAATCAGACAACCCTAAGAATGATAGCATCCCTCCATTGTTGTCTGAGATGCTCAACGAGCAGAGTAAAGAGGAAAAGGAAATTTCGGTTCAAGAAGAAAAATAGAGTGAGTCTCCACCAGCAGTAAAAGTATCATCGATCAGCCCAGAAAGTGCTGAAGCTACGACAGAAAGTAGTGAGTCTACAGGTATTCCTGATTTTTCTGTTGTTGCTCCTATGGAACCTCAAGAAAGAGACGTCATAGAAATATGTTGTCTATTGTTGTTAAGGGGTTAATGAGTGAGGAAAATTCTGGTGTGCCTGAGTCTCAGGGGGAAGAGACTCAGCCCTTAGTAGGATAAGGAACAATGGTGCCCTTTGAACAGCCGACACCATAAGAGACTACTGGGACCCCTCTTGATGGACATGACCCCTCTCCGGAGGATACATGTCAGGAATCATCATCCCGGGTCAGTTTCGACCCTGATCCTTCTCCTCACTTTGATACTGAACCTTTGAGTGTGGTGGCTCCTGTAATGAGGTCCAGTGATGAAGAAAATGAGGATGATGTTACACTGAGTGCGTTTTTAAGGTAAGGAGGACAGTAGCAACCGCTGAGCCCCTTCCCAAGCGACCTACCAAAAGGTTGCAGAAAAATGAGGCTCTTGAGTCTGCTCTCAAAAAGAGCAAGAGAAGTAGCAGGAAGAAGAAGAAAATGCTAGTCAAGGATGGTGAAGTTGTTTGTGATAAGAATATTCCAGTTGTGGAAGTTGATGAGGAATCCCCAGAGGAACCAAGTTCCTTGATCAAGAAGTCTCATAAAAATAAGCACTCTATTGAGAGTCCTTCGAAATATGTTGTTGGTACGCCAAGTGAAAAGTCAGTGAAGGATAGTGGAAAGTTGAAAGAAGTGGAAGTAGAAGAGTTTTTGTTTGATAAGGATGTGCAAGTGAAGTCTAGTGGGAAAGTTCAGTCTCGTGAAAAATTTGTGAAAAGGAAATTGGAGGATGTTAAGGAACCCGGTTATTTAGAAAAGGCAAAGAGTGGTAGCACCTCTGGTAAAGAGAGATTGAGGTATCATAAGGTGTTGTGGGGTCGTACTTTTGACCCTGAAATATCTGAGATGGATGGAATGCGTAAAGTGCTTGAGATGTGTGAGTTACAATAGTGGGCACACCTATTCAAGGTGGATGTGCCCAAAGTATATGAGGAAGAGGTTCAAAGTTTCTAGGCAGACCTCTAACTGTTACATTTGATCACATCTGCGCACTGGTGAATGGTGTAGACATGATTCTGGATTCTGCTTTGCTGGGGGAGATACTAAAAGTTCCTGCTAAAGGGTTGTCTTCTGTTCGAGGTGCCTGTGGCTCAAACTTTAGGCGTGCTATCGTCAAGGATAAAGTAGTGCAACAAGGGGAACGGGTACATAAGAAGTCCTTGCTTCCTGTTTATCAACTGCTCTTTGAGTTGGTAAACAAGGTCTTGTTTCCTCGCGTTGTGAGGAGGTCCATCACCTCCAAGGCTGATCTGTTTCTGATGGAAGCACTGGATGTGTTCCAAACTGTTAATCTGCCAGCTATAATGATAGAGCATATGCAAAAGGTAGCAGAATTCAAATATGGCAACCATGGTCTTCCCTATGGGTTTCTCCTTACGCGAGTGTTCAAATATTTTAAAGTGCCTTTGGGATAGCGTAAAATGGGAGCCAAGAAAAATACCTTCTCTAAGACTACACTCGAGGAGTGCGAGTGTATTGACAAAAGTGGAGGAGTAGGCAGCATTTCAACGATCTCCCAGCTCATAAATGCTCAAAATTGTGCTACTGAAGAGATCAAAACTCTTGCTGCCTCTTCCAAGCCCTCTTCCTCTAGTGTCCCTCAGTGACCAGTGTCTCAGTTTGTCTCTTTTAAAAGTGTTTTGATGATGTTGTGGTGGTTATTTTTGTTTTTCTTTTTGGTTTGTGGATGGAAATCACTAGTACTGCTCCTGTGTAAACAACCCAAATATGTTTTCGTTGTTTAATGAAAGCTTTCCTTCTTTTGCTGCTAATGCTTTGTTTCTCTGCTTCTCTTTTCTATCTTTTTAGTGCGCACACAAGTGGCATGAGTTAACTAAGCTATACTTCTTTATGCTATTTGCTTGTTTATGTGTTTTTAATAATGCCAAAAGGGGTCAGATAAATTGAGAATTAAGAAGAAGAGTAGTCTGATTAAGGGGGATGCACAAAGTCAGGGGGAACTTGTGAAGTTCCTATTGCATTATCTGGTTTTTGTGTGCTCTGTGCAGGATTATCAATTTTTAAGTTTGTCATCATTAAAAAGGAGGAAATTGATGGGTTTATAGTACCTTAGCTTTATGTTTTGATGATCAAACAAACTTATTGTCAAGAACCAGATAAGGAACCTGATACACTCTTGGTACATAGCTCAAACATCTGCCTCAAGCTATTGAGAGTTGCTATGACTTCAGAAGACAAGAATCAACACAGGGAACTGATCACCCTTGAGTTCCCCTGGCAATTGTACGAAGTCAACTCTCCACAACCGGAAAGTGACTACCTGCATTCTACATGCAAACAGTACTGCACAGTGCAGCAGTCACTTGCATTGGGAAGGACCTTGTACGCACTAAGTGATTACATCATTCAAATGATGTCATCCAAGTTGTATTAACATTAACATTACAACAAAACATCACTTGAACACTTGAGAATTCATTCAAGCACTCCAAGCATCTGATAATCAAGCATTCAATTCTCAAGTGCATTAAGAGCAAAGTACAACACTCCTATGGACCAGTTCCTATAACAAGTCTTTGTATGTCCTTAGTTGTATTGTAATTGTTCTTCATTATAATTCCTACTTTGCTTATATAGAAGCATTAATTAGGAAACCTTTTTTAAACTATAAACTTCAGTGTTGTGTCGTGACTAGAGTTAGTCATGTGTTGAAGTCTTTGTAATAGGTGTATTGCAAGGTGGATTGTAATAGGTGTATTACAAGTTAGTGAGGGATTAAGAGTTTAGTTACTAGGTTGCATAGGTTGTAATCTATCTAAAAGATTTCTCATAGTGAAGTTGAAATCCTACCAATGTAGGTCGTGGTTTTTTTATCCCATTGAGCAGGAATTTTTTCACGTAAAAATTCCCTGTGCCTTTTACTTACTGTTGTGCGAGCTTATTCTGTAGAAACTATTATAGGACCTGGTCTCTATATAGTTTGATGGAATCATATATTCTATCAACATGGATAATATTGCTCATAAGAATCTGTCGAGTTCTTACTCGGTTATAATTCCTGTAAATCAATCAAGCAAGACAATTAGGTATATGTCTATCCTAACTGCGAATCCATTCCCCGATGCCCAGGTTCAAGAACTTGCTCTACTCAATCCTATATGCAATCTAGAATTCCCACTTTCGAGTTCAACTCTAGATTCGTAGATAGTATTCAATTGGTGATCAATAAATCAAATAATTAAGTGCAGGATTGAATAAATAAACTAATACGATAAATCAAGAAATCAAAATCAATATTCGAATAACAATAGTCATGAAATAACTACAACCGTAGAACGTGAAGTTTTATCTCCACATAGACATGGTAGCCAAATAACAAATCATACAAGAAACATAACAAATATTAAGTTTGGTGGAAGAAAGATGGAATTTGATGAATTTCGGCCTCCACGGCATCTCCGTGCTTGTGTTTTTCTCTCAAAAACGTTCTCCTCTCTCAAAATAGGTTTAGGTTGGCTTTTATATGAGTTGGGAGCGTCTTAGGGTCGAAATAACCGAGTCCTAGTCGAATTAGGACGTGTTAGCATTTTAAGCGTTCAGGCAGCGTGGGGTGCTGTCCCTGGCCCTCACCTTTCAACATTCTGTTTTGTGCGCCACAGGTAGCGCCCCACGCTACCTGTGGCCCTCAAATTCGCACTTTTGCCTTTTCGCTCCAATTCGCGCACTTTCGTCCCAAATTACATCCAAATGATTCCTACACATAGAAATACCACAAATTAGCATAAATTATTATATTATACACCTCAAATCTATGAGACATGAGCAAAATGTGAGGCAATATACATCAAAATATGCATACATTAAGCCAAATATCAACACCCCATACTTAAATGTTGCTCGTCCTCGAGTCAACCAACAAATAACTCTATCTTTGAGCACTCTAGACCAATGACCATGGTTGACAGCAACAATTAAACTCTGGCAAGAATCACATACACTTTCCTTTACTTATGTCATTCTTTAAAAATATTCTAACAAAGACAACATGCTCACAACAATCATAACCTCAAAAACCGACTCAATGTCACAATGCACTCATGGCTTGAACACCCAACATTGTAGAGAAGTTTAATAACGTTACCTATCCCTCGTGAAATCATGTGACCTCACAACAAGAACAAGAGAGCAAATTCAATCTACACATTCGAATCTCATGATCAAATATATTTTAATGACTCACATATATCAAAGAAAATCGTTCACTCTCACAAAAAGGCATGCAATTGGTACCATAGGCTGGCCCTTAATGTAAATCTTTACTAATGTAAGCTCGCTCAATCTAAAATCAATTAGGACTTTTTCATGGTTGTAATATGGGTTAAGGGACGGGTAGGATATATTTAAGAAATAGTGACTCACCCTCCCAAGCACTTTAACACATCAAAAAATTACTTTAAGCGCAAATTCCTCAATCCACTTCAATTTCACAAACAAGATCACACCCCAAAAATATTCCCTCTTTCTTTAAGCAGTATCTTCATTTACACTCCACTAGCAAGAAAAAAAATGCCGATTTATTCATCTACATATCTTTATTTTTTCCTTTACTTATTCTCCTTTTTTCCAACTATTTATTTCTCTTTTGCAATTTTCGCTAGTGGTGTATTATTTTTCACTGAAAAGCCAACCCACACTTATTTCCTTCTTACTTCTTTTAGCGCTTATTTCACAATTAAAGTGTTTTAGGAAATAAAAGGATCAAAATAATGTCAATTAAAAACAAAAGGGTATAGGCTCGTAATGTGGGTGCCAAATAAAAGTCTATATGCTCAAAAGGGGTAAATAGGGATACATTTTATTTATGGTAAGCAATAAGCTCAAAAAGATCAAAGAAAGCCTAAAATCATTTTCTCAAACCGTGCATCACCTAAAATTTTGATTCAACTCACATAACGGGCAAGTTCTAGACTCAATCACAAAAACATGGACTACATAAAAACCTCACCACACATGGCACATGACTCACTATGGACGGTCCCATTCCGACTCTCAAACAATTCACGTATTCACAGAGCCACAAGATATTAAGCATTAAGCACAAAGCGAACAATAGTCAAATAAATGCCACTTAGGCGTCACAAAACATGCTATCCAACAACAAGGCATCATGATCAATTTTTAAAAAATAGGAAAGATACTACAAATGCCAAAACCTAAATATGCTACTATCAAACAAGTCAAAGGCGCCTAAGTTCATCATTCTTCCTCCTTTTATTCCCTAAATTCCTAATCTACTCTAAAAGAAAGAAATTACTACCCGTTTCAAAATACATCACATGAAAAAGAACCGAGGCACAAAGAAAAACTATGGGAGATTATTACTACCTAAAAAAAATTAAAGGACATAGTTTATATTTTTTTGTTTTTTATTATTTTTTATTTAGACTTTAATCCCTCAAGAAAACTATCTAGGAGATCCTTCGTCGGGAAAAGTCCAAATTTTCTATTTTATTTTTTCAATTTTTGTTTTTTTCATACATTATTTTTTCTTTACATAAAAGCTATTACACTAAGAAAGAATACTACAACTAACCTAGGATAGAACGGAAAATCATCCAAACAATCTCCTCACCCACACTTAGAAGAGTGCAATGTCTCTAATGCACAAATATTGCAAAAATAACAAGGGTGAACAAGAAACTCTCTGAAAGGCCAAAGGCCGAAGAAATAGCGGCTCACAGGTACTCAGACTTTCCCCATGCATGGTCTGTCATGACCACCACACATATTACAAATATTCTACTAAAATAATCGAGATTATGCGCGCAACTCGCTCTCGGGAATATTCTGACACTTTTCACCAGTGGGGTCCTCCACAATATGGACAAGGATCATCAAAATAAGAATAACCATCATTCGAATAATTGTCATTCCAAGATGCCATGTTAAAAAGAATAAAAAATACTAACTAAACTAAAACAAAAAAATGAATAGATAAGAAAATAAATGTCTAATCTAGAAAAATAGCTAATTTCTAAGTCCCCGGCAACGGCGCCAAAAATTTAATGTGGTCAAATTCATACGGAAGTATGCGCGGTCGTCAAGTAATAAAGTGACTAGAAGTCGGATGTCGAACCCACGAGGACTTGTGATTAAATATTTGTGATGACCCAAAAGGGTCATCCCGTATATCCTATCTAATTTTGTGTTTTGAGGTCGTGAAAACCTCCTTCTATATCACCTCGTTTTGCATGCACAGCCCGGGCATGTAGCCGGGAAGCCCTTATGTAAAAATTGATAAAAATAATAATTTTTGTATTAGAAATTTGAATAAAGTTGACTTCAGTCAACGTTTTTGGTAAACGGACCCGGACTCGTGAGTTGACGGTCCCGGAGGATCCGTAGGAAAATATGGGACTTGGGCGTATGCCCGGAATCGAATTCCGAGGTCCTAAGTCCGAGAAATGAATTTTTAAAGAAAATTATTTTCTGAAAAATATAAAGGTTTTTGAAAATGAAATGTTATGTGAAAACTGTGGTATCGGGCCCGTATCTTAGTTCCGGAGCTCGGACAGGTTCTATATGTTTTATATGTATTATCTGTGAAGTTTGGAAATAAACGGACTTCGTTTGGCGTGATTTAGACCTTAAATGTAAAATTTGAAGTTTATGAAGTTTTTGAGAATTTCTATAGTTATTGAGGTTTAATTCGATATTTATGATGCTATTTTGGTGGTTTAATTATCTGAATAAGTTCGTAGGATGTTTATGAGATTGTGTGTGTATTTGTTTTTGAGCCCCGTGGGCTCGGGTGAGTTCCAGGTAGGTGTCGGAGTGCAAAAGTGGTGAAAAATCTGGTGTTTTAATGCATTTTCTGGTGTTCAGGTATTATACCCTATGCGAACACACCCAAGGGAGTGCGAACGCACAGGGTTATAGAGGTATGGGGGTCGGGTGAAAAATGAGCTATGCGAACACACCACATAGTATGTGAACGCGGAGTGTGCATTAGCCAAAGCCATGCGAAGGGGGGGGGGGGTGCGAACGCATAGGCCTAGAGGGGACCTCGGGGCTGGGTATTAAATACCCTATGCGAACGCGGCCCCGCAACCGCGAACGCACTGCTCAGTAAATCCAAGCCTACGCGAACGCAACCTGGGGCCCGCGAACGCGGAGAAGAAATCTGTCCAATTATTTTTAAATACACAAAACAGAATGTATTACGGGATTTTACCAAAATTCACAAACCCTCTTCTTCTCCAAACCCCATAGACGACCTTTGAAGAGTTCCTTCACAATAACCTCTTAGGTAAGTGATTCTAACATTATTTTCTTCCATTTTTCATCAATATCTATTAGATTCTAGGCCTAAAAACATGAAATCAAAGGTAGAAATTGGGATTTTAGGTAGAGTTAGGGCTTTTTAAATATTTGGGAATTTGACCTTGTTTTGGGGTTGGATTTCAAAATAAATTATATATTCGGACTCTGGGCGAATGGGTGATCGGGTTTTGGTCCGAACCTCGTGTTTCGACCAAGCGGGCTCGGGGTCGATTTTTGAAAATATTGGAAAAATGTTGGGAAATCTATAATTAGGCATTTTATATTGAATTATTTAGCATTTATTGATGTTATTGAGTCGATTATGTCTAGATACGATTGATTTGGAGTCGAGTTCGTAAGGAAAGTGGTGCTAGAGGCTTGATTTGGATTCTTGGAGTCGAGGTAAGTATCTTGCCTAACCTTGTGTGGGGGAACTACCCCTTAGGATTGAGTCTTCTATCTTGATTGTAGTCCGCGTACGCGAGGTGACGAGTGTGTACTCGAACTTATTTGCAAATAGATTGCCTTTTAGGGATATTTGGGTCCTTATGCTCCCCGTATATGAATTGAATTTGTTATATCTGAATTCCTGATTTCTAGTTTCAACTCTTCCTGTTCAATTAGAAGTACTTGCCTAGCATACCTTGTTTCTTATAAGATCTTAATTGACTTAATTGAATACTTTGTTTTTCCTACCGTCATGCTATGTCTTCCTTCATACGCTACCTATGTGACTAGAACTAGTATAATCTCGCTCTATAAATGTCTAACAAGAAATTGGAATATCTATATGTTGGTCAAGCATGCACGTGAGTCGTACCTTGTGACTTAAATGATTTTCCTCTTAAGTACTACTTGGGTTTAATTGATGACCGCCCGTGTTGATGGTATTCTTTGATATTCCTTATTTACTGAGCATTTGTTCAAACCGAGTTTATTCGGTGAAGCTAATTGTCTAAGTGAGATTGGTTATAGCTGATTCCCTTGCCGGGATGATTTGATTTCTTGGTTGTGAACTTGAATATATAGAATCGTTGCCATATTTGCTTTGTTTTCCCCTCATTATGTTGTTCTCTCTTTGTGCTTGGCATTCCTCTCAGTGGCTACTTATTATGAGCTAGTTGTTACCACTTCTGTGATTTAAGTCCTTGTATTTATTTGCTCATCGCACTCTGTATTCGGCCTTGTTTGCTTCCGCGCCGGTTGTGGAAATATATGTTGTTTCTGTCGTATTCTGGTTGTTTTCCTCAGTGGCCGCATTGCATATTTAAATTAGGACTACAGACAAAGATCCGGGAGCTTTACCCGTGTACTGCATATTTAAGTTGGGACTATGGACATAGATCCGGGAGCTTTCCCCCTGTACTGCATCGCATATTTAAATTGGGACTACGGACAAATATCTGAGAGCTTTCCCCCTGTACTGCATATTTAAATTGGGACTATGGACAGAAATCCGAGAGCTTTCCCCATGTACTGCATCACATATTTAAATTGGGACTACGGAAAGAGATCCGTGAGTTTTCCCCCTGTACTGCATTACATGACAAATTCTGAGTTGCGGACTGAGCTCCGATAGTTTTATGATTGAGGAGAATTGGATCGAAAGATATAAATATATATATTGAAAAGTATATTTGAAAATCATTGCCTTGCAGAATAATGATATTTGAAAGAGCAGTACTTGGAAAAATATATTTTGAACATCACGTATTTTGATGTTATTTGAAAGAGCAGTACTTGGGAAAATATATTTTGAACATCACGTATTTTGATGATATTTGAAAGAGCAGTACTTGGGAAAATATATTTTGAACATCATGTATTTTGATGTTATTTGAAAGCGCAGTACTTCGGAAAATATATTTTGAACATCACGTATTTTGATGATATTTGAAAGAGCAGTACTTGGGAAAATATATTTTGAACATCACGTATTTTGATGATATTTGGAAGAACAGTATTTGGGAAAGTATATTTGAACACCACGTATTTTGAAGTGACTATGTTGTTAAGATTTCTCTTATTAAAAATATATACATATGCATTCAGAGAAAGTATGTTTCAAAGAAGAAATTTCTCGATTTCGAAATGATTATATCTTTAAAGCTTTCAAAATAAACTCACAAATTAAAGGTTTTCACTTGAAAGTTGAACTGTTTTATTGAGTTTATTGGCTAAGGCCTGACGTAGATAAATTGATGCAGTGCTGAGTTGCTGGTGTTTTTATTGGGTTGTGATTCTCGCTATTTGGATGCATTCTTTCCATTCTCTTTGCGTTTTTCTATTATGATGTCAGTTGATCGTAATTATTGAATTTTCTGCCGTATTATTCGATCGTATCATTAATTATATTCAAAAATCTTTAGATATATATTATGTTTCGGTCTTTTATGCATTTATGCCTTTTTTACTCATTAGACCGGTGGTGTCTTGACTAGTCCTCGTCACTACTTCACTGAGGTTAGTCTTGATACTTACTGGGCACCGTTGTGGCGTGCTCATACTACACTTCTGCACATTTTTGTGTGCACCTTCAGGTTATTGTTGTTGGTAGTTGTGCAGATCATTGCTGAGGAGACTCAAGGTAACATGGTGCTGCATTCGCAGGCTTCGGAGTCACCTTCCTATTTTATTTCTATCCAACTGTACTTACTTATTCCTAGACAATTGTATTTAGATTTGATAGAAAGATTTCGTAGAGCTTATGACTTGTATTTACCAGGTTTTGGGAAAATTGTAAACTCTGTCAAGAATTAAATTTCGAAATTTTTTAAAAATTCCTTTATTATTGTTGTTGTTCAGTGGAAATGTTAGGCTTACCTAGTTCCTAAGACTAGGTGCCATCACGATACCCAACGGAGGGAAATTTGGGTCGTGACAAGTTGGTATCAGAGCTCTAGGTTCATCGGTGCTACGAGTCATAAGCGGGTTTGGTAGAGTCTTGCAGATCGGTACGGAGACGTCTGTACTTATCTTCGAGAGGCTACGGTACTATCAGGAAAATTTCACTTCCTTCATTCCTATCGTGCGAGTTCATTGATCTTGAAGTTTGAAATTATCGTTCCATTCTCTCACCAATGGTGAGGACTCGAGCGGCGGTTCTGGATCATGTTATCCGGAGCAAATGTCGCAAGGGTAAGAGACAGAGGACAACGAGGAGAATGTGCCGCAGTAAGATGCCTACCAGAGCAGCCGTTGAGGAGTCTCCAGTAGCTCTAGTTGGGGGACAGGTACTGGGGGTGCCTGTTGTTACCTCGAATTTCAGTAGACCTGAGTGCAGTTTTGAGTAAAATTGGTACATCGGCCCAGGCAGGGTTGATTCTAGTGCACCAGTTGATTCACAGATCAGGGGAGGAGTTCAGACTCCCACCGTCTACACTACAGAGCAGTGAGATCATATTGGCCAGGTTCCAGTTTCCATGGCAGCACGACATGTGGTTTCAGTTCAGCCCGTGGTTAGGGCAGTAGCATCGGAGGTAGAGCACCTTGGGATTTAGAGGTACTAGAAGTACCACCCTTCTATCTTTCAGTGGATTGGCGGCGGGTAATGCCCAGGATTTTCTGGTGAAGTGTCACCATATTCTTCGTACTTCGGGTATTGTGGAGACGAACGGGATTGCTTTTGTCACGTCTCAAGTCCAGAGTAGTGGATTGATCAGTTGTGGCGTCATATGAGTTGGGTAGCCTGGCCGAGTTAGCTTTACTAGCATGAATTCAGTTTTCGGATATGTTTTGAGGGAGGTTGCACCTCAGTTCCGTCGGCATGTACATCGCACGGAGATTGAGTTGTTGCGTCAGGGCGCTATGTCACCATTGGAGTACGTCATTTGATTCAGTGAGTTGGCCAGATATACACCTCACTTGGTTGCTTCAGTTAGGAGGCGAGTCCGTAGATTCATTGAGGAACTCAGGCAATGTAGAGAATCTTGGGTCAACCAATTCAGTTGCATTACCAGCTTCGCATGGGAGAGTTTAAGATACTCATGGGTCTCAAAGGATCCGTATCATATGTTTTCCACAGCCACATCAGCAGAGAGGTTGTTTTCAGTGTGGAGATGTTAGCCACAGGGTGAGAGATTGTTCCAGGATTCAAGTGGGAGAGTTATGGCAGGGTGTTCAGGTGGATAGAAGGCCCCTAAGAGGGGGAGGCTCGACCCGTTGATGTTTTCCGTATAGTAGGCTAGAGTCCGTCGTGTCAGATATCATCACCCAGGTATGGCTTGATATGCTAAAGTGGGGTACCATTGTATTTCACTATAGTCCTGTTGGTCAGGACGAGTTCCCCATTATTTGTTGTCTCATTTATGAGTGAGTTTCATGTATTGCACTCTATTTTTGTGCTTGCTCCTGTTGGGAGATTCTATGAGTAGTAGTTGTGTCTATCATTGTTTTATTCATCCTTGTTAGTGGTGAAACTGGAAGTGAGTCCATGTCGTCCTTCGTGGTAAGCTTTATGTGATTCTCCTGAGTATTTTGTTTTCGAGCTATGATTTGATACTCCATTGAGATGTGAGTAAGTGAGCACTATGATTTTGTTATCCTAGACGAATTAGCGGGAGATCTCTATTGGTATGGTACATATTTGACATGTGTCGTAGAGTTGAGGGCGAGACCCTCGCGATTCTTTGTGATTTGATATGTTTGGACTGGGCTGAGTACCGCGGTGGAATCTTTATCAAGATGGCATCCTTGTGATTTGTTCATATGATTTGCTTCTCTCTTGTTATATTGCTTTTGGTAAGTCAGTATCTATAGAGATTTATGCATATGGGCTTGTTTGATAGTACCTTTATATGCTTCTACCTTTCCTACTCAGCCATTTCGTTATGTGCTTCTTTAGTTCAGTTTGCGGGATGTGTGCCCAGTGGTGTTAGCTGTGACTCGATGATTCGAGTGTCAACTGATGAGGTATTCGTGTTTATGGAATCATTATCGGTATTATGGGATTTGGAAATAGAGTTCTTCCATATGTGGGACTAATTGCCAATGTTGAGTTGATTTCGGGCAGTTATGGTGATCAAAAGTGCTATGGAGACTATGTGTGGTGTGCTATGTTGTGTGGCCGTGCCTTATGCGCGTAGACCTGAGTTGATGCAGCTGGTTGAGGCTAATGCCGGATATGGATTCAGAATCGGGTCTTTTGGAAATGAGTAGAAAGTGAGGAATTGAGGTATGTGGCTTATCGATGATGGTGAGAAGGCTATATGGCAGTTATGATGGTGTCATCAGGCTTATGTAAGTTGGGGTGACGTGAGATCACCCGCGGATGTGTGTTGGAAATGCACAATCAGTGATTGGATGAGTTCAAAGTGAATCTTAGCACGTTCAAGGACGAATGTTTGTTTAAGAGGGGGAGATTGTGAAGACCCAAAAGGGTTATCTAATATATTTTATCTAATTCTATGTTCCGAGGTCGTGAAAACCTCCTTCTATCTCACCTCGATTTGCATGCGAAGCCCGGGCGTGTAGCCTGGAATCCCTTATGTGAAAAATGATAAAAATGATAATTTTTGTATTAGAAATTTGAATAAAGTTGACTTCAGTCAACATTTTTGGTAAACGGACCCGGACCCATGAGTTGACGGTCCTTGAGGGTCCGTAGGAAAATGTGGCACTTGGGCGTATGCCCGGAATCGAATTCCGAGATCCCAAGTCCGAGAAATGAATTTTTAAAGAAAATTATTTTCTGAAAAATATAAAGGTTTTTGAAAATAAAATGTTATATGAAAACTGTGGTATCGGGCCCGTATCTTGGTTCTGGAGCTCGGAACAGGTTCAATATGTTTTATATGTATTATCTGTGAATTTTGGAAATAAACGGACTTCGTTTGGCGTTATTCGGACCTTAAATGCAAAATTTGAAGTTTATGAAGTTTTTGATAATTTCTATAGATTTTGAGGTTTAATTCAATATTTATGATGTTATTTTGGTGGTTTAATTATTCGAATAAGTCCGTAGGATGTTTATGAGGTTGTGTGTGTATTTGGTTTTGAGCCCCGAGGGCTGGGGTGAGTTCCGGGTAGGTGTCAGAGTGCAAAAGTGGTGAAAATCTGGTGTTTTAATGCATTTTCTGGTGTTCAGGTATTTTACCCTATGCGAACGCACCCAAGGGGGTGCGAACGCACAGGGTTATAGAGGTCTAGGGGTCGGGGTGGAAAATGAGCTATGCGAGCGCACCACATAGGATGCGAACGCGGAGTGTGCATTAGCCAAAGCCATGCGAAGAGGGGGGAGGGTGCGAACGCATAGGCCTAGAGGGGACCTCGGGGGCTGAGTAGTAAATACCCTGTGCGAACGCGGCCCCACAATCGCGAATGCACTGCTCAGTAAATTCGAGCCTCCGCGAACGCAACCTGGGGCCCGCGAACGCGGAGAAGAAATCTGTCCAGTGATTTTTAAATACCCAAAACAGAATGTATTACGGGATTTTACCAAAATTCACAAACCTTCTTCTTCTCCAAACCCTATAGACGACCTTTGAAGAGTTCCTTCACCATAACCTCTTAGGTAAGTGATTCTAACATTGTTTCTTCCATTTTTCATCAATATCTATTAGATTCTAGGCCTAAAAACATGAAATCAAAGGTAGAAATTGGGATGGTAGAGTTAGGGCTTTTTGAATATTTGGCAATTTGACCTTATTTTGGGGTCGGATTTCAAAATAAATTATATATTCGGACTCGTGGATGAATAGGTGATCGGGTTTTGCTCCGAACCTCGTGTTTCGACCAAGCAAGCCCGGGGTCGATTTTTGGAAATTTTGGAAGAATGTTGGAAAATCTATAATTAGGCATTCAAATTGAATTGTTTAGCATTTATTGATGTTATTGAGTCGATTATGTCTAGATGCGATTGATTTGGAGTCGAGTTCGTAAGGAAAGTGGTGCTAGAGGCTTGATTTGGATTCTTGGAGTCGAGGTAAGTATCTTGCCTAACCTTGTGGGGGGAACTACCCCTTAGGATTGAGTCTTCTATGTTGATTGTAGTCCGCGTACGCGAGGTGACGAGTGTGTACTCGAACTTATTTGCAAATAGATTGCCTTTTAGGGATATTTGGGTCCTTATGCTCCCCGTATATGAATTGAACTTGCTATATCTGAATTCCTGATTTCTAGTCTCAACTCTTCCTGTTCAATTAGAAGTACTTGCCTAGCATTCCTTGTTTCTTATAAGATCTTAATTGACTTAAATGAAGAATTTGTTTTTCCTACCGTCATGCTATGTCTTCCTTCATACGCTGCCTATGTGACTAGAACTTGTATAAACTCGCTCTATAAATGTCTAACAAGAAATTGGGATATCTATATGTTGGTCAAGCATGCCCGTGAGTCGTACCTTGTGACTTGAATGATTTTCCTCTTAAGTACTACTTGGGTTTAATTGATGACCGCCCGTGTTGATGGTATTCTTTGATGTTGCCTATTTACTGAGTATTTGTTCAAACTGAGTTTATTCGGTGAAGCTAATTGTCTAAATGAGATTGGTTATAGTTGATTCCCTTGCCGGGATGATTTGGTTTCTTGGTTGTGAACTTGAATATATAGAATCGTTGACATACTTGCCTTGTTTTCCCCTCGTTATGTTGTTCTCTCTTTGTGCTTGTCATTCCTCTCAGTGGCTACTTATTATGAGCTAGTTGTTACCACTTCTGTGATTTAAGTCCTTGTATTGATTTGCTCATCGCACTCTGTATTCGGCCTTATTTGCTTCTGCGCCGGTTGTGGCAATATATGTTGTTTCTGTCGCATTCTGGTTGTTTTCCTCAGTGGCCGCATTGCATATTTAAATTGGGACTACAGACAAAGATCCGGGAGCTTTCCCCCTGTACTGCATATTTAAATTGGGACTACGGACAGAAATCCGGGAGCTTTCCCCCTGTACTGCATCGCATATTTAAATTGGGACTACGGACAGAGATCCGGGAGCTTTCCCCCTATACTGCATATTTAAATTGGGACTACGGATAGAGATCCTGGAACTTTCCTCCTGTACTGCTTAACATATTTAAATTGGAACTACAGACAAAGATCCGTGAGTTTTTCCCCTGTACTGCATTGCATGACAAATTCTGAGTTGCGGACTGAGCTCCGATAGTTTTATGATTGAGGAGAATTGGATCGAAATATATAAATATATATATTGAAAAGTATACTTGAAAATCATTGCCTTGCAGAATAATGATATTTGAAAGAGCAGTACTTGAAAAAATATATTTTGAACATCACGTATTTTGATGTTATTTGAAGGAGCAGTACTTGGGAAAATATATTTTGAACATCACGTATTTTGATGTTATTTGAAGCGCAGTACTTGGGAAAATATATTTTGAAAATCACGTATTTTGATGATATTTGAAAGAGCAGTACTTGGGAAAATATATTTTGAACATCACGTATTTTGATGATATTTGGAAGACCAGTATTTGGGAAAGTATATTTGAACACCACGTATTTTGAAGAGTATGTTGTTAAGATTTCTCTTATTAAAAATATATACATATGCATTCCGAGAAAGTATGTTTCAAAGAAGAAATTTCTGGATTTCGAAATGATTATATCTTTAAAGCTTTCAAAATAAACTCACGATTTAAAGGTTTTCACTTGAAGGTTGACCAGTTTTATTGAGCTTATTGTCTAAGGCCTGACGTAGATAAATTGATGCAGTGCTGAGTTGCTAGTGTTTTCATTGGGCTGTGATTCTGGCTATTTGGATTGCATTCTTTCCATTATCTTTGTGTATTTCCATTATGATGTTCGTTGATCGTAATTATTGAATTTCCTGTCGTATTATTCGATCGTATCGTTAATTATATTCAAAAATCTTTAGATAGATATTATATTTCGGTCTTTTATGCATCTATGCCTTTTTACTCATTAGACTGGTGGTGTCTTGACTAATCCTATATACAATCTATAATTCCACTTTCGAGTTCAACTCTAGATTCGTAGATAGTATTCAATTGGTGATCAAAAAATCAATTAATCCAGTGCAGGATTGAATAAATAAAATAATACTACAAATCAAGAAATCAAAATCAATATTTGATTAACAATAGTCATGAAAGAACCACAACCCTAGAACGTGAAGTTTTAGATCCACATAGACATTGTAGCCAAACAACAAATCATACAAAGAAACATAACAAATACTAAGTTTGGTGGAAGAAAAATGAAATTTGATGAATTTCGGTCTCCACAGCGGTTTCGTGCTTGTGTTTCCTCTCAAAAACGTTCTCCTCTCTCAAAATAGGTTTATGTTGACTTTTAGATGAGTTAGGGGCGTCTCAGGGTCGAAATAACTGAGCCCTAGTCGAATTAGGACGTGTTTGCATTTTGAGCATCCAGGGTAGCGTGGGGTGCTGGCCCTGGCCCTCTACTTTTCAACATTCTGGTTTGTGCGCCGTAAGGTAGCACCCCACACTGTCTGTGGCCCTCAAATTCGCACTTTTGCCTTTTCGTCCGATTTTCGCTCCAATTCACGCACTTTCGCCCCAAATTGAATCCAAATGATTCCTACACATAGAAATTCCACAAATTAGCATAAATTATTATATTATACATCTCAAATATATGGGACATGAGCAAAATATGAGGCAATATACATCAAAATATCCATACATTAAGCCAAATATCAATATTCTTAATATGGTGTGATATTGTCCGCTTTGGGTGAAACCCGTATAGTTTTACTCAAAAGGCCTCACAATATAAAGAGATTCCTATATCTTAAATGTAAGGTCTCAATATTTTCATCTACCAATGTGGGACTTTGTTCGCACATCCAACAATCTTCCCCCTAGAACTATGTTCCACGTGGTTCACTACCACGATTCACGGGCCTCCGCCTCGAACTAAGTTCCATGTGATCCATTTCCACGATCCACGAGTCAATTCTCGAGATCCACAGTATGCCACCCACATTGTTAGAGTATTATGACAAATGAAGCCCGCAACTAGCTTCTTCTTGTGTGCGCACCGCCCCGCACCATCACTTTGTCATCTCCATACTCATCCTGACAAACCTGGACTCTAATACTAGTTGTTGGGCTAAACTAGCCCAAATACACTCTTAATAGGGATTTAATTAGGTATATAAAATATAATTATAGTAAAACTTGAGTAAGGAGGGTAGTATAGTTTCATAGTGTATAGGACTGTAAAAATTCCCTCTTGGGATTTTTTCATTCCTATACACTATTTGAAACTTTATTACCCTTAATGTCCATGCTTAACTAATCCCGGCATAAACAAATTTTGTTTACAAAATATATACAATCCACCTTAAAAGGCTCCCAAAATTCATTATTTGTGCCTTCAATAAAGGGATTTAGTTACAACATTTTCCTTTTTTTTCTCTTTTTCTCTTTCCCTATTTTTCTCCAATCATCGGCGGTGCCTTCAATCATCCATGCTGATTTGGAACAAATTAAGAAATAGCAGTTGTCAGCAAGCACTAACAAAGTCAACCTAGAAAAGATACAAAACGGAATAAAAAGTATTTCTTAAAATCAAAAGACAAATGGAAAATTTTATGTTAAAAGTTTTGACAGAACATAATTATTTATGATGTGAAGTAGCACGAACAACAACGGAAAAGATTCAGTGATGTGACCTACTTAACGAGCAGACTGGAATCAAACAAGGGATCATTTTCTCTGGTGCGAGTGTCTTTTATACAATAAGTTTTTTTGTATATTTTGTATCTGATTTACACATAGTAAAAATAAATTTTATTCAACTAATTATATGTTATACAACTTATCTACAACTTATCTACCCTTTCATATATTATTTCTACCCAGTTATATACAACTACAATAACATACAACTTAAATAAAAAATTTATACAATATATCTTTTCTATATTTTGTATCTGATTTATACATAGTAAAAATAAATTTCATACAACTAATTATATATTATACAACTTATCTACAATTTTCATACATTATTTCTACTCAGTTATATACAACTACAATATCATACAACTTAAATAAAAATTTTACACAATATTTTTTAACTTTCATATAATAGTTAAATTATATATATATATATATAAACAAAATATAATTTTTCTATAATTTTTCTACAATTTCGTCAATATAATGTATATCATGTCTTCTTCTTCTTCTTCTTCTTCTTCTTCTTCTTCTTCTTCTTCTTCAAGTTTCAATCTGAAATTCAGCCAAAAACAAGTCTAATCGATCTTCACCAAAACACCCTCAAAATTGAGATATGAACTCCAAACCATATTCTCAATTGCTAGCAACAACACCCAATCCAAACAAATAATGGTTTTTGAAAACTCAAATTCGAATTCATAAGCTTCAAAGCTTTTTAATGGTTGTCAATGGTGGAATTGATGCTCTCTTTTCCTTTACTTTACATTACTGAAATTGGAGATTGAGAGATTGAGAGACGTAGAGAGAATTCTCAATTATTTGCAACAACACTAAATTCAAACAAATAATGTTTTTTGAAAATCCAAATTCGAATTCACAGCTTCAAAGCTTTTTAATGGTTGTCAATGGTGGAATCGTGGATGAGTGCAAGATACGTGGGGGAGGGGCTGGGATGTGGAGAGAGAAATGTGTGAGGAGTGGAAGATACAGTAGAGTTATTTTAGGACACTAATTATTATCATTAATTTCCTTAAAATGTACATAAATGGTAATTGGGTATATGAAATGTAATTATAGTAAAACTTGAGTAGGGAGGGTAATATAGTTTTAAATAGTGTATAGGAATGTAAAATTTCCTCTTAATATGGTGTGATATTGTCCGCTTTGGGCCAAGCCTGCACGATTTTCTCCAAAAGGCTTCACACCATTAAGAGATCCCTATACTTTATATGGAGGCTTCTATTCTTTTCAGTTATCAGTGTAGGACTTTATTCGCACACCCAACATTTCAAATCAAGTATGTCTTCCCAAAAGAGGAAAAAACGAAAAATGAAGCAATTAGTCGTAAAGTGATTGATAATTTGGAATGTTGAATACTTATCATTATGGTTATCCTTTTGAAAAAGAATTTAATTCTAATTAGATTTCGCCTCTTCTTCCTTGTAGATCTGTGCTACAAATTGCAAAACGATTCAAGAAGAACAAACAACTTGCCAGCAGCCAATTTGGATTAACTTATACTTATTCGACTCAATTTAAATGCTAATATTCTACAGTCAGCGTTATAACAATAACAATACTTTTTTAGTACTACGTGTAAATTAAATCCATTTACCCATAAATAATAATGTTTCCCACCCATTGCAGGGTCTAGGGGAACCTCTTTTATTTGTAATAGTTGAACCAGATAACTCATACTAGTATCGTATTATTATTACCTAGTCATATATACTTGTCCTAGACGGACAAAGGAGGCAATTAGCTGATGTAACGCCACCAATTTAGAATGTTCAATCAATACTTATCGATTATCCTTTTGAAATTAGAGTCAGAATCTAATAGGAATTTCTCCTCTTTTTCCTTGTGTGCCAAAATATCTAAACAACTCAAAAAATAAACTAATTAGCAGCCAATTTGGATTTGCATTCAACAGAATTACATGTCATTGTAGAGTCAGCACCCTTACAACAATAGTATCTTACCGTTATTGCAAATTAAATAAATTACTATAATCCTTTTCCAGGTCGGCCTGCACTTTTGTCCTCAAAAATGGTCCTAGATCAATAGCCAGTCATTAATCAAAATGTTCGATGCCAACTCATGATCATCTCCAACGGTTAATTAGTTCTATCCTACCATGCATATTCTCAAACGAAAAATACTTTTCCACATTTCTTGTTTACGTAAAATTTAATTATCTAACTTAATAAGTTACAAACTAATATAAGAATACATATTAGTTAACCATGATTAAAGGACAATTCAAGTGAGGGACATGTGTTATATTTATTGATTTAGTACATATTAACACCAATTCAGTACGAGTAAAAAAAATTTCATTGAAAAATTATTTACCTTGAAAATGGTAATTACAATTATATTTGATTATGTGGTTCTAAAAATATGTGATCTATTTTAATACCGGTTGTTTAAGCAATAGATGCTGAGCATGAAGTGAGAAAAATGAAATCAGTGTGAAAAGAACTAAGTTAAGCAAACCAGGCTCCAAAGAGGCCAGTCTCGAGGGTGGTCGGGCAGGCCTCAAGGTCGAGCTCGAGGAGCTTAGCTAAGGGCAGTCGACGATAGTATAACAATATTGAAGGCCTTAAGGTTGGCCTATTTATGATCAATAGTAAGCAATAAATGGAGAATAACTCAAGAACACAATAAATGAGAAGCAATAATTTAACGAGACAATTGAAGAGGATGTTCTTGTTTTTGTATATTTAATATCATATGTGTTACAAAATGACAAGGATCCCCTTTATATATGAGGGGGAATCTCAACATAGTACATGTGTAATTAATGCAAGGAGATATGACTGATATAGTCATTTAATACCATGGTACGGGCTTGTACTATTTTGTGCACTTTGTCAGCTTTAACCACGCGCCTTTTGGGAGTTTCAGCCTTTTCATATCAACCCTTGATTTATACTGCCTCGGGGTTGAGAACCCTCGACGTGCCCCTCGATGCCGAGCTCGGGTCTTCGAACCTTTGCCTTCGCCGAAGTGGCCATAAATCGGCTCTCCGATTTTAGCCGTGCACAGATAGTCCCCGCATTTCTTAGAATGAAGAGATAAGAAATAGTTTTGACCTTCCACCCCTTCGGCACTCCTATTATGACGCCAGCCCCTTCAGAGCATTAAATGAGGTGACGCAAAAAGCTGTGCAGAGGTCGCTGTCAACACAATTCTCGAGGGGCCCATGAACTGCCATAGGTTCGATTTTCCCACTTCAAGTTCATCCAAAGGACCCCTATAAATACCACAATCACTTGTCTTTCATAGTTTCGCATCTTCTTCTTCAAACCATCAGATTCGTCTAAGTGTTTTCTCTTCTTATCTTCCTCCTTCTCATGTTTTTCCCATCTTCCTACTGCAAAACTTGATAGCCATCATGGCAAAGACCTCCAAAATGGTTCCACAAAAGGAAGGGGCTGCTACTACATCACGCCCGTCTAAGGGAAAATCAAAAAACCCTTCTACCATTGAACAATGCATTCCTGTCCCTTTCGACACCATTTCTGACTTTTCAATAGAAAAACCCCCTTCTACACCGGGCCGATGTAAGCCCATGTCGCGATATATAAGCGTAATATCAGACGTTGAGAGGGTGAAACTCGACTGCCACTGGGAGAGGCACCCCGAGTAGACATTCCCACGGCCGATGAGAGCATAGTCACGCACAAGCCTGGCTTCCTTAGCGTCTACACATATCCCTTCACCTTAGGTCCCGTTAATTCTTCTTCCCCACCGGTTGATCTGGTGATTCTTGATTTTTGCTGCCAATACCGAGTGACACTCGGTCAGATCTATCCTTCTTTTGGGAGGATTGTCTACATGTTTCGTCATATTTCCAACATGGTCGAGGCAATGACCTTCACCCTCGACCATTTGATCAGATTATACAGCTCTCGAATTTTCCGTGGGGGCCTTATTAAATTGCACTGTCGATCTACCAAGGCGTTCCTCGCCTGCATCGACGAGGATAGAGACCGGGGTTGGATGAGTCGGTTCATCAGAATCAGAACCTTTGATATCATCCCCGCTGACAGAATGCCATTCCCGGAGGAGTGGAACATGAAACGTAAGTACCTTCGACTCGAGTGTGCTTTCGTTGTCTCCTTGTCTTTCGACTGATTTTCTTTTAATTGTGCAGCCACTGTTTGGTTTACCGGTTCGGTTCAGGACTTTCCGGGGTGGATCAAACACTTAGACTTTGCTTTCCCATACAAAAAGCGTGTATGGCGTGAGCTGGCCAAAACACGATGGCAGGCCAAGAATCACGGTATGTTCCTGTCGTCACCGTTTTCATATTCTTTGTGAGAATTTTTGCTGACGATGATTTGACATAATATACTTGTGTAGGACTTGGTGAAGGAGTGTTGATGAGACCGCCTCCACCTGGTGAGAAAGAGGCTCTGAAATCCATAAAAGATAAGAAAAGGAAGAAAGAGGCATCGGTAAATCAAAAAGGGCAAAGGCTCGGAAGCCTAAAACTGAGGCCACAATCATATCTTCGGCGGTTGCTGAGAGTCTGTGGGCTGAGGAAGAAAGTGATGATGCCTGCCTTTTGGTACAAAGGGCACGATGAATTGCTGACGCTTCGAGAGCCGCTGGGCACTAGCCTGTGGAGCTAAGGACGGTCGATGCGGACCCGTCGTGCGTAAAAGAGAGCCTCGAGAAGGGTTTGGGCATAGTCCCCGAGATGCTCATCGGACATGGCACAGTCCGAGATGAGGAACTCAGAGGGCTTGCTACTAGAGCTTTCTGAGATAGGGTTGAAACCTCGATGAAAGCCGACATTGCTGGTGGATTTTATTCTGGCCCGTCATTCTCTCCAGGGGAGATACGGGATGCTCAAGTTGGGGGTGTCCCTGGTCCAGAGACCTCTCGTGGAGAGGAGGATGCATTCGGGGACTACTTCGAGGGGGTAGATGAGGAGGCCGATGTTGATGCCCCAGTTGCCCTCGAGGAAGCCGAAAGGCTCCAAAAGCAGGTGACATTTGAGAACAACATACCCATTTTCTGATCTTTATTCTCATTATAATATTTTCTTTTGATTTCCCTTCTCTGTGTTGCAGGTCAAGAGGCTATATGACCAGGCTTTCTCCAAGTTGCAAGATGATTTGGATCATCATGGAGGGGAGCTTGAGAAGCTTATGGCGGGTTCGGTCGAGCTCGAGGATTTGTGCGCTCGAAAGGAGGAGGAACTGGTCAACCTTCAGGAGAGCTTGGAGAGAGTGCTTCGGGAGAGATCTGATTTCTCCGAGAAGCTATGCTAGTATCCACATTCTCACCTTTTAGCTGCGATGCTTCGGTGCTGACTGACTTACTTTCTGCTTCTCAGATTACGCAGAAGGGTGCCTTGGTGGAGCAGCTTCGGGGAGAGGTTGCGGCCAAGGACGCCGAAGTCGCGGAACTGGCTCGGCTAAACGATGCTGCGGACTTGGAGAGGGAGGTGCTTTGAGGTAAGATATCCTTGGCCCAAGATCTTCTCCGAGGTGCTCAGGAGGAGGAGGTTGCACTATCTACGGCCAAGGCCGAGGCTAGTGAATATGTCTCCTCATACAAGAGGGATGTTGTTGCTGCAAACGCCCGGGCAAGGGAGATATGCGAGAAGGCTGAGTTGAAGCTGACTCAGGCAGTTTCCTATGCTCGTGCACAATCCAAGAGGCAGGCCCTCGAGGAAGTGAGTACCAGAGGTGTCAATCTCTCTTCTGAGATTGAAGAGGCCCGGACCCTGGAGGAGGAGTTGGCAGTGCCGAGTTCATCAAACGAGAGCTCTAAAAGCGGCTCAGACAGGGGTGGAGACGTAGAATAGTTGTTTTTCCTTTCTTTTGTGGGATCCTTCGGGGGGATTTTTGTAAAGAACACCTTGTAACTATATTTTTGGAAATAGAACTTTTTACATCATACTTTGCATAAGTTTAGTTCTGTGACTTTTTCCCCTCAACATGACTTTTATGTTTGATACTTAGCTTCCTCGGTACTCGTACTTGCAGCAATAGGACTCCTCGAGATCGGGCACCTTCTCGAGGTTAGGTCGATCAGCTAGCTTTGATTCCTCGAACCTTCTACGATGGTACTATTCATGTGATGTGACCATGAAGTGACCGAGGTGGCCCCACCGGTGCGCTTCCCCAAGTGCCATGACGACCTGTCAAAAATTTAATGGCCTTTAAGGCAGTTGGTTGCCTCATTTCCTTTTATAAATGTTCATGCTTCTCCTTCATTCTAACTCTTGCATTTTTGCGAAAAACCCTCAGCTTTTCTTTCATCTTTCTCATTCCTTTTCCAACTTTGCGAAAGCAAGTTCTGCTCCTCCCTTATTACATCTGCTTTGAGTGACTATGGTTGTTGTTCCCGAGTCCGTTCATCAAGAAGAGGGAAATTCTTCCACTGCCGCTAGTCTGGCCGGTGGCATACCGTCGGCGTCTGGTGAGCTGACCTCGTGTTGTTTTGCTATAAAAAAGGACTTTGCAGTAGAGAAACCTTACGATGTCCCGGGCCATCGAGAACACGCCTCGAGGTTCGTACGATCGATCTATCAAAGAAGATCACCTTAAGGCCGTAAGGAGAGACTGCGGCTGGGGGGAAATGTGGTGCTGGAGATACCCTCTCGAAATGAAAGCATCATGACCTTCATAGAGGGATTCTTGACCGTGTACACGTACCTCTTTACATTGGGCCCCCTCAACCGACTTGTGCTCGAGTTCTGTAAAAAGTACCGAGTCACCTTGGCGTAGATTCATCCGTCCTTTTGGCGGATAGTGCTGATGATGAGGTATTTCACTGAAAGGGCAGAGCTTAACTTTACCCTTAGCCACCTCATTAGGTTATACCGGCCTCAGCATTATCGAGGCCTGGTTGCGCTGCGACGTCGGTCCATGAGGCCTTTTATAGCCAGCGATGATGAGGTTCACATTATTTTTTATTCAGAAAATCTATGCCTATAGAATTTGCTAATCAGTTGTTCTGTAGAAAGGAAATTAGTTAAACTTAATAAAAATAAAAAATAAAATAAAGAATCCAAAAAATAGTCGATTTATATTTATGGTTCAACATTTCATTTACATGCAATAAAATATTTCTATTTATGGTTCAACATTTCATTTACATGCAATAAAATGCCACGAAGCCGTTCCGCTCGTCCCTCTTTCCTTTCGAGGAGGGACAACGGGGGATGGATGAGTCAGTTTATTCAGGTGACGACCGTCGACGTCATTCCAGCGGAGTTCCTGCCATTTCCCGAGAAATGGAACTTCAAACGTGAGCACCATGTCACGCTTTAGTGTCTCTTGTTTTTATTAACTCATAAGGGTGTCTCTTTTTCTCTTTCTCAGCGGTCTCGTGGATGCCCTGAGAGGTCCCCGATCTTGTGAACTGGACTCGGAAGTTGGTAGCTTCCTCGACATATGACGAGCGCAAGTGGCGTGACCTCTCGAGGGGGAGATGGGAGGAAAAACACCATGGTATGAGTCGTGTGGTATCCTTTTAGATGAATGTTTCCTTTCGTGTGTATTGACTCTGATGTCATAGGTGTTGGTGGGTTTTCCGAAATGAGGTTGTGCCCCTTCGAGGAGAGTGAAGGCCCGAGGGAGAACAACAGTCGAAAAAGGTCCTCTATGGGTGAAGAAATTCTTGATGAGGCGGGGCCTTCTCGGAGAGAAGTTGTTGATGAGGAGAGATTCATCTATGTTGGCATGTGCCCCAGCCCATAAGGGCCATGCGGACTTGACGTCATCCCCACCTTCCTCCAGTATATCACTGGAAGTCCTTCATTCTGCGGACGTCGGCTCCCCTTGTGAGGATGATTCTCTGTCCACGACTCGGGTCGAGGGCCCTTCTGAGCTTTCCGGTTCTACCAGGCCTGGGACTTCTAGTTTCGAGGAAGGGGTTCCCTGAGAGAGGAATAGCAAGAGTGCTCCACTGTCTTCTGCTTCTGCCCCCGAAGGTACTTCAAGGGATGCTTGCGACCAGGGGCTGCCCGGACCGATTAAGGTTTCGAGTGGGCATACCCCCATTGAGAGTGGTTTGCCTGAGACCGATGGGGCCAGGCCAGTAGATGCGCGTTCAACTTTTGAGGAGGCTCAGTGGCTCTACTCCAAGGTGAGTTCCGATCGGCTTTGTTGGTCTGTTAGTTATAAATCTTCATTCTTTGAATCTGAAGTTTCTTTCTCGTAGGTTTTTGACAGACTCAAGGTCGGAGCTGCTTCGTTGTGAGGACTGATTGCGGGAAGCTTTGGGTAAGAAAAGATCTCTCAAGATTCTTTGTAATGAGAAGACAAAAGAGTTGATACATCTTTGAGTGGAAACGCATCGGAGCCGTATCTATGAAGGCAAGCTTGAGCGCCAGGTAATCCTTACCCCGAGGGGGTATGTGCCTCCTTTATTGATTTTGGGAGCTAATGCTTTGGTACTTCAGTTGCAGGAAAAGACAGAAGCGTTGGAGCGCCTTTGGGGCGAGGTCGGGCAAGTTAGGTCCGAATGTCAAGTGTTGAAAGCGCAGGTAGGCGTACATATTGCGGCCCGAAGGAATGCCTTGGCTTAGGTTACTTCCCTCGAAATACAACTTTGCAATGCCCGGGAAGATAGCTCAGTTTAGTCAAGCAGGATTTCCAAGCTCGAGGCTGATCTGCTAAGTATGAAGGCAGAGGTTGTGGACGATCGGGCCGAAGCTGAGGTAGCTTGAGCGAAGGCCGAAAAGAAGGTGGCCATTTATTTGAAAGACGTTGCCGATGCACAAGCTGAGCTGAGAGGGTATTTAAACAGAGAGAGGAGGGGCAATGAGTATGCCCGGTGCAAGTCCCGGAGGGAGACCCTCAAGGAGATACATGCTCGGGGCTTTGACCTCTTGGAAGAGATAAAGGAGGATGAGGCAGACGAGACCGATGCAAGATTTTTCCTCTCTTGAGCTGATGTTGACACTTGAAGGCCGCCGTGGGAGCTGGTCTAAGGGACCTTTGAGGGAGCTGGTCCCGACAATAGTATAGATTTTCTGCTTTGTTATTTGCATAAGACCCATGTGGGAGCATTGTAAATATGTATTTGTAATACACACACACACACATATATATATATATATATGAAATATTCTTTGATCTGATTTTCCTGTTGGTAGTTGGTCCAACGAATTAGACTTTGAGATGAAACCCTTGGGGTTATAGATTGGCCCTGGGCTCTCACGCTTTTTTGGCCCTGAGGCGATTTAGTTAACCGTGTCGGGCTTAGTCTCCGAGTCGGGTTTCTACTCGAGCTCAACGGCCCTCAGGTTTTCAAATTGGCGCTGAGGCGCTTTGTGTCGGTATGACCCGTAGCTGGCGGCTTGGGCTCTAACGCGCAAGGTCGAAGTAGCGGGAAACTTTGGCTCTTACACTTTTTTGGCCCTGAGACGCTTTAGTTAACCATATTGGGATTAGTCTCCGAGTCGGGTTTCGACTCGAGCTCAACGGCCCTCAGGTTTTCAAATTGGCCCTGAGGCGCTTTTTGTCGGTATAACCCGTAGCTGGCGACTCGGGCTCTTACGTGTAAGGTCGATACGACTAGCTGGCGACTTGGGCTATTACGCTTTAGGTTGGTACAACCTTTAACTGGTTCTTTTCGAAGTAAGTGAAGGTCTGTGATTTTATGGCAACAATCGGACGTCTCCGAGTTGCGTTAGTTTGGCCGGAGCCTTATGACGGTGGTCATTTGTATTTGGTCGTAGCCTTTTAGTCCCCGAGTGAGATAGTCATGGCGTCTATGTTGAGGGTATGCCTTTTGGGTCGTACAAGTTCGATATATAGCCTTGACTTTTATATGTGGTTTTATGCCTGTTTTAAGGTCTTATAAATTTGTATGTTGCCTCGAGCATAGCTTATGAGTTAGAATTTTCCTATCCTGAGGTCTTACGGTTTTGGGTTTTATAACTTGATGAACCGACTGTCGGGGACAGTCCCTGAGTCGAAATTGATATTTCCTCGAGGAGGACTTATGAGCTTGGATTTACCTGCCTTGAGGTCTTAGGCCTTCGAGTTTTAGTGACTCGGTGGAGCGGCTGTCGGCGACAGTTCCTGCACGCTTGCTAAATTTTTTGCCCTGGGCTGTATTTTGTAAAAATGGAAAACTTCTTTGATGTGCAAAAATGCTTTGATGCTAGAAGGTACTTCTCTGATTACTTGGTATAAGTATACATGTTCTTTCCATCGAGGGTTAGATTATTATACACGGACACGATTCATTCGACCGTTTGGTACGATACATCATTCTCCTGTCGAGGCCCTCTTTGGCATATTTCAGTGATCTCCTGGGGGGATTCCCCTCAGTATTCGAGGTTGATCGGAGAGAAGCCTTGAATACTTGGTGAGTTTTCCTTAGGTAGCATATGGATGTTTCCTCGTTAAAAACCTCGCCGGTAAAACTCTTTTGCGATAAAATCCGACGTGAGGGAAAAAGAGTGCAACGCATACTTTCGAACCTAAGGCCTTCGAGCTGAGGGGTGCTTTGAATCCTTTCAATCGAACATCTGCACGCAGGTTAGCGTATAGTGTGAAAGGAAAAAAGGATAGGGTTTTACCTTAGCCGTGATGGCGCTCGAGTCTCGATACGTTCTGGTTATCAGCTCCGAGGACGCAGCACATCCCTTTGTTTGTTCCTACGAGGATGTAGTTTATGATTGTTGCTTAGTTGTTTGATTGTTTTTTGGCTCCTCCGATACAGAAGGTATCGGTGCCACATACTGAAAAAACTTCTCTTGCTGCGTGCTGATCTCCGTGTACTATTTTTACTCCATCCTTTGTAGGGAACTTCATCATTTGGTGAAGGGTTGAGGGTACCGCCCTCATATTGTAGATCCATGGCCTTCCAAGCAATGTGTTGTACCTCATGTCACCTTCGATAACATAGAACTTGGTATCCTGAATTGTGCCGGCCACGTTGACCGGTAGTATGATTTCTCCTTTCGTTATTTCGCTTGCCATGTTGAAGCCATTGAGGAATCGAGAGGCGGGTATGATTCGGTCAAGCAACCCGAGTTTCTCTACCACCCTCGACCAAATTATATTGGCCGAGCTACCTGGATCCACAAGCACACGCTTAATTTGAAATTTATTGAAAAGAAAAGAAATTACCAGTGCGTCATTGTGAGGTTGAGACAAGGTCTCTATGTCTTCTTTGCTGAACGAAAGGGCGTCTTTAGGTATGTAGCTCCAAGTTCGCTTTTCCCTGGTGATAGATACTTTGGTCTGCTTAAAAATGGGTCCCTGAGGGACGTCGACTCCACCAATAATCATGTGGATGACATGTCGTGGCTCTTCTGTTTCATTTTTCTTGTTTGCCTCTCTTTCCCGAAATTGATTTTTAGCTCGGTTGCTGAGGAATTCTCGAAGGTATCTTTTGCTGATTAGTCGAGCCACTTCTTCTCGAAGTTGTATGCAATCTTCGGTCCTATGACCATGGGTATCGTGATATTCACATAGCAAGTTGGGGTTACTTTGTGAGGGATCTGATAGCACCGGTCTCGGCCACCTGGCGTCCCTTATTTTGCTAATGGCTGATACGATGTTTGAGAATTGATGTTGAAGTTGTACACTGATAGCCGGGGTGCCTCTACCAGCCCTGCCTGCCTGTCGAATCCTGCTTTGCTTACGAGTCCCCGAGGATTATGTTCCTAGTCCATTCTTTGGTCATTTCGAGGTACATTACGCCTCGGGATGTTTCTCCGATGTTCTACTACGGTTGATACCTTTCTTTGTTTGGTCTTGGATCTCTTTCTGGAAGCCTCGATTCCTTCACTAAGACTATGCTAGGGTACACTGAGCCCGAGGGGGCTTCCAATTGGTCGTCCTCAACCCTGATCTTCGACTGGTACATGTTGTGTACATCTGCCCAAACTATGGCGGGGTACTCGATTAAATTCTGTTTCAGCTGTTTCGAAGCTATCGAGCTTCGCTCGTTCAAACCCTGAGTGAAGCCTTGTACCGCCCAATTGTCGAAGACAAGCGGTAATTCCATTTGTTCTAGTTGAAAGTGGGACACGAACTCCCTTAACATTTCGTTCTCCCTTTGCTTGATTTTGAAAACATCAGATTTTCTTGTAGCGACCTTGATGGCACCAGCATGTGCTTTTACAAAGGAGTCAGCCATCATGGCAAATGAATCTATCGAGCTCGGGGGCAGGTTATGGTACCACATCATGGCCCTTTTGGATAGTGTTTCTCCGAATTTCTTTAACAGAACAGGTTCAATCTCTTCGACTTTCAGGTCGTTTCCTTGACAGCACAAGTGTAGGCAGTGATGTGCTCATTGGGATCTAAATTCCGATGTACTTCGGAAGATCGGGCATTCTGAATTTCTTCGGAATAGGCATCGGAGTTGCACTTGACGGAATGGATTTTGTACGAACTTTTTTAAGTCCACACCCTTCAAGATCGGGGGTGCGTCTGGGATCTGATTAACCCTAGAGTTGTAGGTCTCCATTTTTTGTCGTTAGCCTCAATCTTCTTCTCGCCCGATTCGACCCTTTTGGCGACGTCTTCGAGCATTTTCATAATGACGGGGTCGGCTGCTGACCCATTGTTGCTCGATCTTTCTGTTGTCTATTCGAGTCGAGGAGCCGTTTCTGGTGGTGTTGTGCTCGGGGTTCTCTGATGGCTCTGTAGCTAAGCAATAGCCACTTGTTGTGCCTGCAACATTTCAAAAATAACGTGAAGGCTAACTTCCCTTTCCCTTTAAGCAGGGGTTCCCTGTGCTTCACGGTGGTCTCCTGCACGAACGCTCCCGTCTGTATGAGAGCTCACATCGACATGTTGGGCATTGCGCGAGCCTTCATCGACAAGAATTTGCACTGGTGCCCCTTCAGGGTTTTGCGGTGGCATACCGGCACCTGAATCAGCTGAGCCATTCTCTCTGTAGTTCTCAGGACCGTTGATTTCGTGTGCGTTCACTGAGTTAGACATTTCCTGACCTGAAATTGAAGATTCTTGGACAAGAAAAAGTGTGAAGAATAACTTGTGTTTTTAGAAAACCAGCACTAAAATGATTACTATTATTTTTAGCCCCACGGTGAGCGCCAAACTGTTTACCTTGAAAATGGTAATTACAATTATATTTGATTATGTGGTTCTAAAAATACGTGATCTATTTTAATACCAGTTGTTTAAGCAATAGATGTTGAGTATGAAGTGAGAAAAATGAAATCAGTGCGAAAAGAACTAAGTTAAGCAAACCAGGCTCCAAAGAGGCCAGTCTCGAGGGTGGTCGGGCAGGCCTCGGGGTCGAGCTCGAGGAGCTTTGCTAAGGGCAGTCGACAATAGTATAACAATATTAAAGGCCTTAAGGTTGGCCTATTTATGATCAATAATAAGCAATAAATGGAGAATAACTCAAGAACACAATAAATGAGAAGCAATAATTTAATGAGACAATTGAAGAGGATGTTCTTGTTTTTGTATATTGAATATCATATGTATTACAAAATGACAAGGGTCCCCTTTATATATAAGGGGGAATCCCAACACAGTACATGTGTAATTAATGCAAGGATATATGACTGTTACAGTCATTTAATGCCATAGTACGGGCCTGTACTATTTTGTTCATTTTGTCAACTTTAACCACGCGCCTTTTGGGAGTTTCTGCCTTTTCATATCGACCCTTGATTTATACTACATCGGGGTTGAGAACCCTCGGCGTACCCCTCGATGCCGAGCTCAGGCCTTCGAACCCTTGCCTTCGCCGAAATGACCGTAGAATCGGGCTCTCCAATTTTAACCGTGCATAAGAATTATGGGTTCCCAACGACAACTATTTTCGTATTTGCTCTTGTCTTGTTGTCGGGAAGGTTCAACTCTCCCCTTCCCCCTCTTTCCTCATTCATGTACGTAAGAGTTTGAGTCCAACACGGACCAAATCAGTGAAGTACTTATTTATAGAAAAATATATCTATAAAAATAATAGTCGAAAAGTTGTATATAAAAATAATTTCTGTTGCGAATTAAAAGTGATCTTACCCCTTATTTATACTTGAAAGCTAGCTGTATCATTTGTAATAAAAACCGAAAAAAGAGTTACTAATAATTACTTACTAAGTATGTAAAGTTGTCACTGATTACGTATTACAACAGGTATCGCCAGCCACCATTCATATATATAAGAATTAGGTCCGCCACAATTGGAGTTGTATTAAACTTTTTAATTCTTCTATATTTCAAATCCAACTCGTCTTTCCTTCTCCGACGACGTCGACGCTATTTTTCTTTTCTTTCTCGGTCGTCGGATTTTCAAGATTCAATTTTGTCAAAAACATAAATCGGGTATATATAATTCCAGGTTCGTCTCTTATGTCTCCTGCCACCTTTTCTTCTCTTTTCATCTTTTTTGGGGGCTGATTTGGAATTTGATTTCAAATTTAAAATTATGATGCATGGATTATTTCTTGTTGCTGCAGTTAGAATTCTTTCTTTTGTATTCTGTTCTGGCTATTAAAGACGAAAGATGGCTAGCTTTAACAGAATTTAATTTTATGATATATGCATGAAAGAAAACCAGAATATTAAAATTTCTTTAAGCATTACCAGAATTTTTCTTCCTTTGTCTTCTGGGTTTCCTTGTGCAAGAACATGAGTTGAGAAATATACTTAATCATTATTATAGATTATTATTTTTAATTTATTCTAGAGGTGGAAATGTTTTCTCTAAAAGTTAAAACAACCAATTTTGGTGGCAACAAACGAAGAAGTTCGTTCATATTACTTCTTATGCCTTTCATTTAGTTAAAAGGAACTCAATTCGATGTTTGGGAGAACATTGGACCCAGATTATTAAAACACTGTGTGTTTGGTATGATCGAACGTTGTCTGCCAGGAAACATTTTATTACGAGGAAACTATTTTCTAGTGCTTGGTTATATCAGTAAATGTTAAAACATTTTTCATCAAAAGGAGAAATGATTTTCTCTAATTTATAAGGGAAGTAATTTTCCTTACAACTATCTTGATTTTTAATTTCATATTACTTGTTCAAACTAACACTTAGACATTATTATTAATCTTTAAAATTTAAAAATTCCCACCAAAACATAACTAAAATTAGTGTTAATCTTTAGTTTATATCTTTTCCTAAAAATAATTTATTCTACTCAACCATATACCCAAAAACAAAAATAACTTTCGTTGTACCAAGTTTGCTCTTATCTCACACCCTTTTTTGTGTTTAACCATCAAACTGTTTCATTGGGAAGAAAAAATTAAATAAAAAATAGATGTTAGCGTGCATGGTCCTGTAGGAGTTGGGAGACAGACTCGTATGGCTATTATGGAGCCACACCTCCGCTATTTTCTTTCAAAAAATGATTTTTGCAGGGGAGCTAGAGTACCGAGAGCGGGTTCGACGTAACCCAATAATTCTTGTTCGAATCTTGTATTTATTTTTAAAAAAATCTTTAAATATATATAAATTCGTTTTTAAGAAATAGAATCTCGAACCCATAAGCTTGAAATTCTGGCTCCGCCTCTGTGCTCAATGCTTTTGGTGTCTGTATTTTGCTTTTCCTCTATTGAGTTGATAATGAAGATTGTTTATTTTCCTTCTTTTTTGAGGTTAAGTATTACACGTGATCAATGCAAAATTATTTATATAATCAAGCTACTTAAGCAAATAATCTATATATAATAAGCATTGGTTGCAACATAGAATAAATGGCAAGTGATATACTATACTAATAGATTAACTTGATGCTAGTATATATAACTTAAAAAAGGTGTATCATATGCCCTGTAGGTGTGAGTGAGAAAACTATGTCAACAGGTTATGTTGTCTTGAAATTAGATGGCCCTTGATTTCGTACCATTTGTTTTACATGTATTTGTACTTTATTTGTCAAAGAATTAACAGCAGAAATGTAAACGTAAAAGTTCTCAAATTTAGTTTTATTGATGGTGATTTATGCATCGAAAACTGATTGATTATGTGGAAATGTGTTTTTGTTTGACCAAAAAGTATTAAGCTTTGTGAATCCTCTTTTTGTTCCCTGTCTCTTACTATTTATAAGGGATATACATAGGAAACCCTAAAAGGTATAACCAGGGGAATATTAGTTGAATATTCCTTTCGGTGATTCTGAGACTATCCTAGCCATTATTACTATGCTTCTCTATTCGACCTCGGTCTTGATACCTCGCTTAGCGACTCTTCGCTATTGGGCCCTGCTCGACCTCGGCCATAACTCTTTCATTCGCATTTTGCCGGATTTTGTCTCATACAGTTTTAACCTCAAGCCCATATCATGACAAGGAAATGTAGTTTCCTGGTTCTTTCCTATGCTTACATAAATAGATGACAAAAGTCAAAAGCCATAGGACTGTGCTTTTCTCACTTCATTATTAATCCTTTTTTATTTGGCTTATCTATTTATATACCATTGAACGAACTAACTAAGCTTTTGTTTTTTGTTTGCAGGATTTCGTCCACTTATTTTATTGAGCCGTTAGACAGAGACATACATTCGTTATACAATACCATTTTTTTGTGAAACAAATTCAATAGTTAGGCATTGCAACTAGAAAAGAAGAAGAGACAGCAATAATCTAATTGTACATTCATAGAAAAATTTTTAGGTAAAACATTTTACAAGAAGAAAAAGAAAAGATGGGTTTCTTGACATTATTAGAGGTGGCATCCATGCCAATACTGCAAGTGCTCATAATAAGTGTATTAGGAGCTGTAATGGCTACTGATTATCTCAAGCTACTTCCTGCTGATGCCCGCAAGTCCCTTAATAAAGTAAGTTATCTTGCTGCTTTTGACGTTCGAGTTTAACATTTATACACTAACAAAACAGATCACCTAAAAGTTATTATAGTAAATATCTATAAGAAGTAAGTGGTAGTGTAAAATATTTACATTGTTAGTGTACATAACTTAGTTTGGTTTAAAGATGGCTTTATACAAATATATATATCGAAAATTGTTGTTTGTTTTCTAGAAGAATCAAGCTATATAGTAGCAATAATATTAGTTTCTTTTTGAGATACGAAATGCATTGTCCCCTACTGCATGATTAGATATATTTGTTTTTTTCTTTCCCATCTCTTAACTTGTTGGGATTTGTCATCTTTTTTAACTTGAATTTTAATATTATAATTAACGTGGCATTTAACTATCTGCAGATAGTGTTCGTGGCATTTACGCCTTCTCTAATGTTCGCAAGTTTGGCAGAGAGTGTCACCTTTCAAGATATCATCTCATGGTACCACATTAATATAGTACTCTCATTTTCATAAACATTTCTTTGATAATGGTTTTAATGAACAAACAGTTTGTCAAGCTTTGACCATGGTCCACAAACCCTTAAAGAAGAGAAACGAATTTACTCGCACTCTGTAGTTTATACCAAATCATCATGTTAATTTACCATGATACACTAATCTTACTAATTATGGTCTCCGCAGGTGGTTTATGCCCATAAATGTTGGGCTAACTTTTCTATTTGGTGGGATTCTTGGATGGATAGCTGTGAAAATACTGAAACCAAAACCTCATTTAGAAGGTCTCATAATTGCTACTTGCTCCTCAGGTATATATACTTCATTATCAAAAATAGCCAAAATTCAACACACACACACAGACATTATAAGAGTTTGTAACATTAAATTTGAGAAAAAACAGGAAACTTGGGAAATCTTCTATTGATTGTCATTCCTGCAATTTGCAAAGAAGATGGTAGTCCATTTGGTGATCATAGAGTTTGTGCTTCTGTTGGTTTGTCCTATGCCTCTTTTTCCATGGCAGTAAGTTTGTTATACCTATCCCTTTATGTTATTATATTTTAAGCCTTGAAATTATATATGTTGTACCAAGTTTTCTTGATTTTGATTTTGTAGCTTGGTGGTTTCTACATATGGACATACACTTATCAGCTAATAAGAAGCTCGTCTTTGAAATTTAAAGCACTAAAAGAAGCAGAAGAAGAAGCATTTAAAGAACCAAACAAGGATATAGACACGAATGAGAAGTCTTACCTTCTTGATAACAATGCTCATGCTCAAGATCATCTTCCTGTTAGTGTGACAAAATCAACTGAAAATCAAACTGTAAGCTATATGTACATCCCTTTTCTCTACTCTCTTACTATATAATCATTCAGATATTTAATCGATCCACGAATATAATTAGCAGAAAGCAGCAGAGATGGAGCCAAAGAAAGTATCAATATGGAGCAAAATAGTAGGGGTGTTGCACACTTTCTTGGAAGAGCTAACTGCACCTCCAACTCTTGGAGCTGTAAGTTCTTCTTTATATTTATATATTCTGTATTTTCTGATTTTTCAGAAAGATGTAATTAAACACTAATTTTTTTTATTATTTTTTTGGGTAAATTCAGATTGTAGGATTTTTGTTTGGGTCTGTGACATGGCTGAAAAACCTGGTGATTGGAGATGCTGCTCCCCTTAGAGTTATTCAAGATTCTGTCAAATTACTCGGGTATCTACTCTATTTCCCAACTCTTGGCTATCAAATTTGATGAAATTAATATAATTTTTTCCTCCTATGATCTCATTCCAATCAAAATAACATGTTGTTGGTTTATCAGGGATGGAACCATTCCGTGTATCACCCTTATACTTGGAGGCAATCTCACCCAAGGTAACAAAATAACCTCATGTCTCATCCCAATCAATTCAATATATTAGACAATTGTCAAAAATTGGATTCCTCCGTCGTTAACCAGAGATTGAACTTGACAGGATTGAGGAAGGCACAAGTAAAACCATTGATCATAATAGGAGTAGTCAGTGTAAGGTATATATTGAGTCCATTGATAGGGATTGGAATTGTTAAAGCAGCAGCCAATTTAGGATTCCTACCAGCAGATCCTCTGTACCATTTTGTGTTAATGCTTCAATACACTGTCCCTCCTGCCATGAATATCGGTAAGTTGAACATTAACAAAGAATAAGAAATTAATGAAGCTGATGTTTATGGTTTTATGGTCTAATATAACCTGCTGACATTGATGCAGGAACAATGACACAATTATTTGATGTAGCACAAGAAGAGTGTTCGGTACTATTCATGTGGACTTACTTAGTAGCAGCACTTGCACTCACCATTTGGTCCACTCTTTTCATGTGGCTCTTGTCATGATATAGGACTAGGACTAGTCATCATTTTTTATATTGAAAACATCTTATATAGATAGTGGAAGTACCGATTCTTTTTTTTTTTTGTGTGTGTTACAATTCTTTGATACAAATCAACAAAATCGATAAGCTCTCAATGCCAGTTCCGCTTCTTGTATTTTCTACATTTATTTATGACAAATATAAATCACTATAAGATTTTTTTCGCTTTTCGAGAAAAATTCTAAGTAGGGTTGTGCGTGATTTGGTAAATATCGAATTATCATACCGAAATCAAAAATTTTGGTATTTGGCTTAAGTTCAAAAAAATGATAGTATTAGGTATGATATTTGGTATTTTATTTTAAAATTTTACTTTCTTTTATTCTTAATTAACTCTAAGTAAGTAACAAGACATTTCTAATGATCAAATTTATTCTTTTATGTACAGTTTTCTCTCTCTGGGTTGGTACTTGCTGGTTTTGGACAAAACTTTTGTCAACAAACGTATTTAATTTTGTACTTTCAAGTACTTTAATTAGGTATTTTAAAAAATCGAATACCAAAAATATCGAACGAAAATGTCTAAATATTGTACCGTACCGTACCCACCGACTTTACCTCTAAAATGCTCAAGGTGGGATTTTCTTATTTTTAACATGTCAGAAGTCGCCGTAAGAGATGAGGAGTTTTCTTTTTCAATTGATCATATATACAATTCATTTAATTCTTTCTCAAAACATTGTTGATATTAAGTAAGATTTTATTAATTAAAAAACTTCTTCCAACTGAGGCAACTATTTAACTTATTCTATAATTAATAGACATTTTTGAAGCCTTTATCTAATTGAGCACATAAGATAGATTAAGTTATCATTCTAACTTCAACATTTTTTCCTTTAACTTTTAGTTCTCATGTAGAAGACTAGAATGTATCAAAGTTTACAGAGTCAAAGTTTCAAAAAATATTGATTCAATTCAGTTTCAATGAACAAGAGGAAAGAAGCATGAAGTGGTTGCGGTTGCAGTTTAACTTTATGAAATTTCCCCAAAAATAGTAGTATAAAACAAGAATTATATTGATATGATTGTTAACAAACTGACAGCAAATGATTTACTTATCATCATTAAAACACAATAAAAATCAATTAAATTACATATTTTTATATCTAATAAAAATCATTTTTGGGGCCTAAAGCAAGAGCTCTATTGGCCTAGGGTAAAGTTTTGGGTGTCATACAAGGGTAAGTTGGAGTTTAGGCCGATTAGGCTGAGGCTCAACAACCTCCATGTGAATCCTCACTGTTCCAAGCACACCATAAGAGACACTCCCATCAACCTTTCGTATTCTCTGTTGTTTCTCATCGGCTAACCATTCTCCAGCATTTTCGCCTTTTGATGTCAAGTAAACAGGCCCTTCAATACCATACCTGGAAAGGTTTTTTTTTAACAATAATCATGAGTATCCAACAGTTAACGCGAATGAAGTCTTTAAGTTAAAGCAGTATGGCAGATAGAACTGCACAAGGGGTACCGTACTTGGGCACAAAGACAATGAAGCCATTGGATCTTATTTTCACAATTCTCGCCTCGGTATCTGTCGGCCTGCACAAGCATGGACAAGTAAAGATGAGAATATGGGAGGATACAGAGGAACCAAGAAGAGGCTCTTTCATACCGCTTCCTGAAGAAAATGAGGGTATGGAGCTCCACTGATGCTCTGCTAGCCATCTGAGCATTCCTATGCCGATAATTTAGATCTGTTCCGGAACAGGAATGAGCAAACATAACCAAACAAAATGTGAAACTAGAGAACGAGTTTGGTTTTCCCTATAAGGAAGACCTCTCTCCTTTTCTTCTTTTTTTCTTTTCACTAGTCATTATAAGTTTAAACCCTTTAATGTCCAAGGTTCAGCAAGAACAAGCATAACTAGAAAGGCAAGCTCATATTACTCTATCTGCTAAAAGTCGAATGCATTTAAAACAAATACCAAGCATAATGAAAAGCAGTACTTACTGTCAGAAATACTAGTTAACTTGGGTCTATCTTGGAAAACACCAGGAAGCTTATATATCCCCAAAGATGCAGCAAGCAACCGATGAACGATTACATCTATACGGCAAGACAAAACAAGAGGCTCATGATTGATCACATCCACTGAACTCCGTCACTATAAATGGATGGTTAACTTTTACTAACCAGCATATCTTCTAATGGGCGAGGTGAAATGAGTATAAAGTGGAGAGGCAAGACCATAATGAAGATATTCCGGAGGACTAAGGTCTCCACTACAGAAGTAAACCGCCTGAAAATACATACCAAAAACAACATTAACTCAGAAATTACCTGATATTTTCAAAAGTAGGGGAGTTGACAAATCAACCAAGAAGGAACCTGTGTCATGCATCTGGTTGCCAGAATCCGAATCAGCTTGTTGAAGTATGGATCATCACCCTAAGGAGAAGATAGGAAGTTAGCATATGAACACAACCACACCACAATGGAACTAGATGTCCCTAAACTACTTTGAGTAGTGCAACATCATTCCTATTCAACGCTTCTTGGCTATGGATTTCTACTTTTTCAGCCAAAGTAGTACTTCAACAATGTTGAGCCAAATTAACCTACGTAATTCTATACAATATAATTAAGGGCATTTTAGTTAAGGACAAATGCAAATCTCCAACAAATAACAAACAAGCCAAAACAAGAATCAGGGAAGGTAATCATGTTTTTCTTGACATTTTCCTTTTATATTTTTTTATATTTCCCTTTTATTTTGAAGAAACAACCAATAGTTTTTCATCAAGTTACCTTCATTTTTGAGCTAAACACACTATTTAAGTACCTTATGTCTGTTCAAAAAGTACAGTGAGCACGTTGCCTTACAAAAGAAATTATACTGAATGTCTTAACAGTAAAAATTAGGATCTAGCTAGCGAGCCCGAGTCGAGCCTCAACCATTTAAGGTTAGGATCAAGATAGATTGAAACTAAAATTCCATGACTTGACCTCAGCTTGGAGAACCTTAAGGATTGACATTAAGCCGCAAAAGCTCGAACATCAGAATTGATCTGCCACAAGCCCTATGCTCCAATTAAAGGAAGCCGAAATTGAAGTAAAAATCGAAATTGAAATAAAAATCCTAATAATTTCTAACCTGACAATTCATTGAAATCTGCAAACAAACATTATTCTTCCAAGCCAACAAAACACGTCTTGCAAATAAGAAAATATGACATTCCACTTATTAAAATACATATTGGGGAGCTTGTACGGAGAGGGATGGAACTCATTTCTCGTCTAGGTCAGCATCCCTACAGCGAATAGGCTTGATGCTTGTTCAGTGCAGCTCAGCTCAGCTCAACAATGGACAAGCTGGGCCAAGCCAAAAATGAGTTGCCACATGCAGATTGTGAACGCAGCTGCGATATTCAACTTGATTTATTTGCTAACCCCTTTGGAAATATAGTGGTAGGAATAAACTTCATGCTTAATTTTTAGATTTCACTATGAACATCAGGTTCAATGACAGCCACAACTCACCACGGCCCGATCCAGAGAGTCAGCCAATGCTTTGGATGATGTCACATCCAAACTAAGACCAACTGCTTCAGCTGTGCGGAGAAGAGGCTCAAGCATTTCTTTGGTTGGGCTAGGATGGCGTCTGCAAATAAAAATGCATCATGAAAACCTGGATGATTATCAAATTTAATTAAAGTACAAAGGTTAAGCTTTAATAACGATTTCATAGTGTCATAACTCTCTGGCATTAAATGTAATCGAAGTTTTTGCAGAATACTTGAAATTATGTAAGTAAGATAGATAATAGCAAATAAATTAACTAGAAAGCCAAGCTTCGCTTGACCAGGCTATATTGAAGTAAGTCTTAACATAAAATGAACTCCAAATTTTTCAAAACACTTACATTAGAGCCCGTTTGGCTTAGCTGATTCAGAGTAGCTGATAAGAATTAGGGGCTGAAAAGCACTTTTAAGTGCTGAAGCTGATTTAAAAAATAAGCAATTACGTGTTTGGATAAAAGTGCTAAAATTAATAATAAGCAGCTGAAATTGTTTGATTATAAAGTGTTGATAAGCTCTTTTTATGATAAAATGACTTAAATGACCTTATAACAATTTACACTATCAAAAACGTTATTTTCTTCAAAATTTTAGATTCTACCTATTTATCATGTTATTTTAATTATAAAAATGATTAGATAATATCTTTTTTTATAAATATAATTTATGTTATAATAAGTACACAATCATAAATTAGAAGGGGTGGAGTATAAATTAACAAAGTTAAGAAAAAAACCTTAAATAATGCACACAGTGTTTGTAGAGAAGAAACAAGCACTTAATATGTATTGAAGAACTGGGATAGAGTAAAACTATACGAAGAGTTCTGTTTTAAAAAGAAGTATTTTAGGGATAGAATAGTAAATATTTTGGTCAAAGCTAAAGTGCTTATAAGCTCAAATTAGATAAGTTGGGCGAGACCAACTTATGGCTTTTGGCTTATTTTTGGCTTATAAGCACTTAACTTACTAATTTTACCAAACACGTAGATAAGCCAAAAAGTGTTTATAAGCCAGTTTGACCAGCTTATAAGCTTAGCCAAACACCCTCTTAATCCAGAGTTCTGAGCAGGAATCAAGAGTAGCTGTCTCTAGAGCTCCATCTTCGGACAACTATGAATAGCCATCTGATGTATAAGATGGCTAAATTTTCCCGTCTCATACCCACAACCTGCTATGTTGTATGATTCTCTTTCCACATCCTTAGTGTGCTAAAAAAGAATGTAACTTCAAACTAAACAAACAGATATGTTCCTTCTAAGTAACAATGGCAGCATACCTTAGTAGAGAGCAGAGAGGAAAATGCTTCAGGATTTTTTCAGCAACTGCAACATTAGCAGCAAGCATAAACTCCTCAACCATTTGGTTTGCTTCACGAATCTGATACATCCCTATACATACAACTTAAAGATTAGCTTTACACGAATAACTCAAAATAGTAAAACAAATGACAAAGTTATGTGCAATGCCAGCAAAATAGCAGAACTCTTCTATGAAATTGTGGAAAGCACATAAAAGACCATGTCTCACTCTCCCAACTTTGAATGCATAAAGAAGTGCATGAACTAGCCGAGTTAACCAGCAAATAGTGCAAACTAATGCATGTTTAGGTTAGAAACTCTCCTCTCATATGACTAGATCACGCCAGTCGACAGTGGCAACCACTATAAGTGCATTAGCCAAAGAAGGCCAAACTCATAAACAGCCCCTTAAACTTGTTCGATTCTTTGATTTTGACACTTATACAGGCTCGTGTTTCTATTAAACACTTCAACTGTAACAAATGTGTACCTATTAAACACAAAATTACAATCTGTCCAAAAAAAATAATGCCTATAACTCACGCGCAGATGTTGTGGCAAAGGAAAGAATGAAACGATGACATGCTGCATTTGGCCCAAAATAATTATAAAAAACAAATTTTGAGTTACAACAACAGACCCAGTGTAATCCCACAAGTGGGGTCTGAGGTGGGTAGTATGTACGCAGACTTTACCCCTGCCTTCAAAGGCAGAGTGGCTGTTTCCGAGAGCACTCGGCTTAGGAAAGATAAAAGAGTAGCAGCAAGCACACCAATTAGAAAACCGACGCAAAAATACAAAGATACTAAACTAAAACTGAGTTTTGTAATCAGAAAGTCGAAGCCGAAACGAAAGCAACCACAAGTAATCAGAGAAATTAAGGAATACGAAAATAAATAAATCACGCTAACTCATGTACTAAAGCTGCTGCTACAGACAAGGACAACGCTAGGACCTATCCTAACCCTTTGCCTTTATTCTCAACCTCCACGCCTTCCTATCCATGGTCATGTTCTTAGTGAGCTGGAGCAACGTCATATCTTGCCTAATCACCTCTCCCCAATAATTCTTCGGCCTACCTCTACCTCTCCTTAGGCCCTTCAGGGCCAACCTGTGAATCTGTGTCTCTGCTCTTCACATGACTGAACCATCTAAGTCTCGCTTCCCGCATCTTGTCCTCCACAGGGGCCACGCCCACCTTGTCCCGAATAATTTCATTTATAATACTATCTAGTCTGATATGCCTGCACATCCATCTCAACGTCCTCATTTCGGCCACCTTCATCATTTGGACATGGGAGTTCTTGACTGGTCAACACTTCGCCCCATATAACATAGTCAGTCTAACCACTGCTCTATAAAACTTACCTTCAAGTTTAAGTGGCACATTCTTATCACATAAAACACCTGAAGCGAAACTCCATTTCATCCATCATGCCCCAATACGATGTGTAACATCCTCGTCGATCTCTCCATTCTCTTGTATAACTGACCCAAGGTATTTAAAACTCTCTCTCCTAGGGATGACTTGAGAATCAAGTCTCACTTCTTCGTCCACGACCTGAGTCGTCCCACTGGACTTGCACTCCAAGTATTCTGTCTTGATTCTGCTCACCTTGAAACCTTTAGACTCCAGGGTCTGCCTCCAAATCTCTAACTTCTGGTAAACACCGCCTCCCGTCTCGTCAATCAGAACAATGTCATCTGCAAATAACATGCACCACGACACCTCTCCTTGTATGCGGCGCGTCGCACGTTGATCGCCAAGGCAAATAAAAATGGACTAAGGGCAAACCCCTGATGCAACTTTATCATAACTGGGAAGTGTTCCGAGTCCCCTCCCACGATCCTCACTCGAGTCTTAACTCCATCATACATGTCCTTAATAGCCCTAATGTAAGCAACAAGAACACCTCTAGCCTCCAAACATCTCCACAGAACCTCGCTTGGCACTTTATCCTTCTCTTAATCGATGAACACCATATGTAAATCCCTCTTCCTCTCCATATACTGCTCCATCAACCTCCTAACAATATGAATAGCTTCCATAGTCGAACGTCCTGACATAAATCCAAACTGGTTTTCAGAAATATCCACAATCCTCCTCAACCTCAGCTCCACCACTCTCTCTCAGACTTTCATAGTATGGCTTAGTATTTTTTTTTTTGAGCTAAAAAAAATAAAAGTAAAATCCCACCCACACCCAAAAAGAGCCCCCCCCCCCCACCCCACCCCACACTCGCCACCGGCAATCAAACCCCTGCGCTACAACCTGACACCACCTCACCAAAGAATCAAAGACCGAAGACTAAAAACTTTTACATTGTCTTTCACAACTCAGAAACACAAACAAAAAAACATTACGAAAAGCCCCAATTCAATATTGATCCAGACAAGACCGCACACCAAGAAAAGGGTGCAAAGAAAAGTGGGACAAGAATGTGAAAAGGGAGATTGTTGGGGCTTTGGGGCAATGTTTTTCCACAGAAAAGAATCTATACAAGTACGAAAGAATCAAAGGGCAAATAGGTCAATGAAGAAAAGCTTATATATTATAAATGCACTACATGCCATGAAAAGATCTGAAAAAAATTCCAATTGTTACTTGGTGTATAACTTGGTTATATATCGGAAACTTAAAATTTTCTCCAGGTTTGCTCGCCGGCTTTTTGAAGTTTTCCGGTAGAGATGTAGATGCGGGAGAGACCGAAGGTGAAGAGCGGCAGAAGGTGGTGGCAATAATGGGTATAAGAAATGAGAATTTTTCTTTAGAAAAAAAAAAAGGAAACTGTTATTGTATTTGGCATTCGTTTACGCGAATGTGGAGCACACTTTTCTGGCCAAGTCAGCATTTTGCGTTTAATAGCTACACTTCTTGAGTATAGGCACACTGGCCGAGCTAAATAAGGTATAGGCACACTGGACAAATATCATGTCTGATGTGGTTGAGTTTGCTAAAAATAGGTATGTCTGGTATTATCTTATCATCAAGTGAGCAATAGATCTCTTTCCTTCTCCTATTCTCACTTTTTTATTCTTTCACCACCACTTTACCTGGAACGACCCCAAAATCAGAAATAGAGAGGACTCCCAAACTAAAAATATGAATAATCAAGGAAGACCAAAGGATGACCGTCCTTTGCTGATCTTCGTCTCACATTCACTGCCAAAAGGCAATGTCCTTGGATACTGCTCATGAACCTCCATCTTACTGACTATGGAAGATAGCTTTACATAATAGTTTGAGGTACTATAGAAATAGTACTACCAGAAGTTGCGAATTTGGAGAACTATAATAAGCTACACGTCTCACATAGTTTCATTCCAAAAAAGAATCAGTCTCCCCTAGTTACTTATGAGAATTAGCATGCATTACTGCTGATTAGCTTAGCGAAATTGTAAAACTCCAAATGGATAAGGTCAAGAACAGTCAACCAACATCTGCATCCGCAAGAGCAATAAGTCCCTCGCAACATGTGCTTATCTCCTTATTGGAGCTCTTCTGAAACAGCCATCGAACTAGTGATGACAGATCCCATGTCTCATACTCTTAGCAGATGGAAATCAATCTGTTATATCCCTCTGCACATCTACCCTTCATGTTCCTCGAAAGAAGTTCAGGGTAACCCATGTTTCTCCCTCAAGACAATTCATATTCCCACACCTGATACCTAATAATGATGATGATAATGATGATGATGCATGAAATAATAATGATAATAAGAACAACATGTTAACAACAATAAAAAGGATAAACAAAGATGCATTTCTGCCTTCGAAACATCAGTTCAAAAGAAGCCAGAATTGGGTATTGCCATTGCTACGACATATGTGTCACAGTCCTGCACCAGTCTGAAACAAATGATCCCTAAACTAACTCTTAAGCACTGCCAAATATTAATTGAGAGAAAGTATGTAAGAAAGTTTCTGGACTTTCCAGACGGCATATAGTAGGACACCTTTATCTAATTTCAATAAGCTACCAAAAGAAACTAGAGAGAAGGGGAAAAGAGAATTAAAAAAAGAATAGGATGATACCGATATCAAGAGGGTCATGAGTTTCAGTATCAATCTGAAATTTGACTTCAGCTGAAGCAAGTGTCAGTGCACCCCTATCAATGCGTCTTTGCCTCATTATCTGCAAGGTTGGTCTCATTAGAATGTTGTTAATATATTGTTACTAGAGCTGAAAGTCCAAAGCTAAGAAGCTGTAACTATAGAAAGGAGAACAAAGATTAAGAGATCATCACCTTGGCTAACCCATTCAAATTTCGTAAATCTGAAGTTATTGGATCCACCAAGCGACTGGAATAACAGATATAACTTGTAAGTACAGGAACTAGGATGTACAAAATGATGGAAACAACAAAAGCACTGCAGTAGATAAATATGTATCAAAGTTTCAGAAGATCGACATGTAAGCACTGAATAGTTTAAGGTCGAACTAGAAACAAACCATAAGTTCAATCTCAGGTTGAGTGGTTAAATGGAGAAGTAATTCATATAGCCGACCCCAACTGGTTTGGGACTGAGGCATAATAGTAGTTGTTGTTGAGTGGTTCACCCGGTTGAGCCATCAATTCAACTACTTGTAATGATTTTTTTGTGCAGGAATTACTTGGAAATGAGTACAATAACATGAGAGGAGCATCCTAAAGATGTTTCTCAACTTAAATCCAAGTACTATACGGCTACTCAGCAGTGGAGACCCTAAATTTAAAGTGGAAATTGTTACGGAAGTCTATGGCTCCAGAGAAGGTAGCATATTTCACTTAGTGTGCATGCAGCGAACCAAACTGAAAGCTTACAACTTAAGAAGAAAGAATTGCATGATTCTTAGCTTACAAAAAACACGAGGAGAATGCGAACTACTTTTATTACGTTGTGAATTTGACTGGAAGACGAGGTCATTGATGATTGCAGTATTCAACATCCAATATGTATCCAATACGTGTAATCTTAACATGTACTATGGCATGCTGAAAATTTGAAGATTGAGCAACTTAAAAGTAGGAAGGAAAAAAATATGGAAAACCTCGTCTTCTTGCATTTTGCTGTTATTAAAAATAAATTAAAAAAATTATACAATTAAAAAATAAAAAGAAGAAGAAGATAAATAAGTACGACAACTGTTTAGGGAGGTGAGAGTCTGCAATCAAGGGTCAAAAGTTTTCTTTGTTTCTTTTGAATCTTTAGTGCAAAATTGGTGTACCCACTGTATAGATGGTTAGATATTGGCAGGCTCCAAATACATGCTACAACACTTTCCTAAAGCTAACACCACTTGGTGTGACATCAATGAAATCTTTTGGTTTATCAAGAAATGGTCAACAAATAAAGATAAATCTACCTTTCAAATATTTAAATGAGAAGACGAAAAATCATGAGAAGTATTGAACACCACAGAGAAAAGGAAGATGGCAGAAGACCGACAAAGAAAGAAAAGAATGTGTGAGACATCAGACATCTGAAATTTCTGTACTTCTTTTTAACAGTTCAAGTATCTGTACTTTCAGTCCAGGAAAATGGGTTCCCAATTTGATCTTGCTGAAGGCCTCATAACTTGAAGGACAAGGTTTCCCTATTTTCTGAGGGAAAAACAAAACAATGTAGACTGGAAAAGGCAACATTAATCTGACTAATATCAACACTAATCGACTTATTGAGGGATGAAATGAGAGGACCCTCTCCAGTTTCAGACAGTTAAGAACTTGAGACATCCACCCATTACTAATGCTGTAACACGTGGGTCCTGCCCCTCTTGGTTTTGTGTTCCCCTCAAATTCAATAAAACTTTTTCCCCTCAAAATTCTGTCTTCCTTTTTTTTTTTTTTTGGTCTTTTTGTCTTTTTAACTTTTAAAGTAAGATTGAGTAGTAAATAATTGAAGAGAAAATGAAAGAAGCGGAGAGGAAATTTGGTGTATGAAACTTTACACCTAATGATTTAAAGCGAATAGTGGACTTTAACCAACAACTACTTCAGCTCACTTTTCATAAAGCAACTCAAGGTTTTCAATGTAGAACGGTAACTGATTTGACAAACATTTAGCAAGTAAAACAAAGGTGACTGGAAAAAGCTCGCCAGAGTTTGAGGCCAGACAACTTCGTGACATGCTTTTCAACCTATATGTACTAAGTTGGTCAATTCCTAAAGAACAAGAGAGATGTTACTAAGCTGGCCAGATGAAAAATTGCAAAGAACACAAGAACATACGCCAGAGTTTGAGGCCAGACAACTTCGCGACATGCTTTTCAACCTATATGTACTAAGTTGGTCAATTCCCAAAGAACACAAGAGATGCTACTAAGCTGGCCAGATGAAAAACTGCAAAGAACACAAGAACGTACGGTTCACGATTCAACATGCATCTTTTGGTTGGTATGGATGGAAAGGAATCAGAGGTGCTTCGCGGATAAAGGCTAAATCTTTTGCACAAGCTCAAATACAAACGTTTATACGTTTTGCCTTCTTGGTGCAACATATTAAATGTATATGATTTAGAAAGTTCTTTAGACTTTCTCAGTTCCTTACATTTTACATAAAGGAGACTGAGTTTCTTATCAACATACCCAGCGTGCTGTTTTTGCATTAAAGAATCTTAAAATTAAAGCAGGACACTTGCCATAGTGATTGAACCAGGTCCTGAAATACCCTTCAACAGATGATCCCCATGTGGACCAGCCATGACGTACAAATCACCAGACACAAAGGAAGGCATAACAAATCACCACGCATAAAGGAAGGCATAGTGGCATACAATGATATATATGCTCATATTTCGTACCACTCCACGGCTATTCATAAGATTGTTTGAAAACCACAAAGTACTTGCATAAAACAGCAATAAAAGAAAGTAGGTTGTGAAGAGCGAATCCAGCTAGCATATAGAGCACAGACACAGTGGTTAACAGGCCATAGGCATACCTATTTAGCTAGTGCTCAAAGAGACTGTTTCGTTCAAGATGTTTGAGAGGAGATGATGCTTTAGAATCTGATAAAGTATGACCAGAAAAGAGCCAAGCAGACAAAACATAAACAGAAACATCAAATGGGAGCACCTGTCATCCATTCTCGCTTGAGCCTCGACATAGGATAATGCTGCACAAGATTTAATCACACTTTTAGTGTATCTAGTAGAAATAATCTCAGCATCAGGTGTCATTTCCTGAAAGACAAATAACCGTACATTAGGTTACAATAAAGATAAATAGATCTTATGTCATGGGGAAAACTATCAGAGTATGACCAGCAAGAGGGCAAAAACACACATGCATACAAATAAACAAAGCTGACAGGGACTGATGAAGTCGCTGTCGTATGGCAGTATAGTTAAGGAGCAAAATGCAGAATGCTACGAAGTGTTTCATCAAGAATCTGCCTAAATATCTGCTTCATGGAAGGATTATTCATGATGTTTAACTCATACATGCGTAAGGATCAGGCAAAAATCATTTTATGTTTGCCGACAAATAGTTTACCCAATTCAACCAGACACCTTGATCTATGGGTTACCATCCAAGTTGGTTGGGGCAGGACAAGGAACTAATTTTGAGTTTAAACTTATATCAGCCTAAGACAACTTGCGGTATTTATGCACTGCCTTTGACATGGCAGCGTAAAATGACTGATAATTAACATGCAGTTAGACACCTTGATCTATGGGTTACCATCCAAGTTGGTTGGGGCAGGACAAGGAACTAATTTTGAGTTTGAACTTATATCAGCCTAAGACAACTTGCGGTATTTATGCACTGCCTTTGACATGGCAGCGTAAAATGACTGATAATTAACATGCAGTTAGAAGATTGACCATTAACTATGTCCGTATAAGATGGATGTTAGTAAAAGAACAAAAAAAACTACTAATGTCAGACTGGGGGAACATTGTATGAACCTGTAGATACATGGATGAAGAAAAACAACATAGAGAAACAGATAGCTAAACGAAGACCGTCTCTGTACGTGTGTGAGAAAGCTAGTCTTTCAACATCAAGCACGAAAGCTAGTCTTTCAACATCAGCACGAAGTGAACAAATATAATTTAAAAAATCACATACGCAGATAACTGAGAAAGAGAGCTCACTTCAAGCAAATATAATTTAAAAAATCACATACCCAGATAACTGAGAAAGCTAGTCTTTCAACATCAGCACGAAGTGAACAAATATCTGCCAAGCAAGGAAAAAACATAAGATTAATTGGAAAAAGCCATGCATAACCATAAAGTAGATATTTTTGATACACAAATCGGCACAAATTACATATCCGAGCCATGTGACAAGCAAAAACCATTCAGGCTAGTGCCACAAAAGTAAAATTACCTTCTGTAAGAGGTTTTGGAAGCATGTCGATTCGACGCTCTACAAGATACACAGAAGTGCCCCTTTGTGAAGCCTCATCATCGAGTGGAGTTCCAGGATGAACAAAATTAGTAACATCAGCAATATCTGATATGTATTAAAGACTACAACCAAACCTTTTCCATGGTTTCCATGATGTAGACATTATATTTCAAAAAAATTGTGGAGAACCGAAGGTAATGAAAGAAAAGAAAGTGAACAGTTTTAGTGGGTGAAAAAGCGCACAACCAGCGTACTTGGGGCACAGGAAGATTTGGGGAGTCAGAAGCATCAAAGAAAATAAGAGACGGCATAAAGTTATATACTCATGATTAACTGATTGTACACATAATATTTCTGCCACCTAACAAGTCTAATAAACCAAAGAGTAATTCGAACAGCCTCACATGCCCAAAACACTCCTCACACCCCCTCCTCCTCAAGGAGCTCACTGTCTCTTGAAGAAAAAATTAGCAAAAGAAATCAGTGTTAAGTTTGCAAATTCTAGCCAAAAGATCTCGAAATTAAACATGGATACGAACTCCCACTTCAAAATTTCCATTTGGAAGAGGCATACAATGCAATGCATCATCAATATCTCTGCATCCTGCATCACGGAAAAGCAGAATTCTGTCTAAGATTGAGATCGCATATAGGAAGTATCTCATCTATGCTGACATAAACTAAATGCATGCACTGCAGCTAAATGGAAGACGTAAACCACAGTTAAATTTGGGAACATACCAGGAGGGTCCACACTACACACACGGAGATGACGCAAATCCTGTCTAATAGGATTTGTCAAATCTTGAGAAGACACAGACCACGGTAACGGTGGCAAGCATGCCAACACTTGAGCAGAAAATGGTCTGGCATCTATATCATTCTCTATTAATACCACCTAAAGTGATTACAGAACAAATTTAGTCGTGACTATTATTTATCAGCATCAACAAATAAATAAAATCCTAATAGTTTAAGCATGTAGGATAATATAAAGGTAGCTACAAGCAAAGGACAACAACACCCTTAGCACTTACTTGAAGGTTTTCAACAGAAAACCACAACAGAGAAACTACAAACAGTCTCAAAAGTACATGACAGAAAGGCAGAGAAGGATAATCTATTTAAATTTTAAGGATAACAAATGGCATTTTACCACATACCTCTGTCTCAGTATCCCTATCACCTATTTCTCCAATTGTCCTGACATAGTGACCAGTTGGATATCGGGACAAACGATCCCATGAATCAACCGCAACGATAATCCGCTTATCCAGCAAATTTCCCAATTGACGAGTTTGTATCCGTATCTTAGGGATTCTGCGGTCTTTGGATACAAATAAGGCATGGGCAAGACCACCATTACCTCCTGGCATAGGCATTGGCTCCAAGGATCCACAATAACTGCAGGGATGAAATAAATTATATACCAGATAAATGAAGACTTTGTTAATAGTGGAACTAGATAAAGCGATTTAGTACGAGTTCAGTGACAGTGCATAGGGTCCAGAGACCATAGAACTTTTGCAGGATTAATTGAAGGGGCAGAATTTTCCAATCCCCTGCTACTTTGCAAACGGTTACGAAAATTGAGCCTTGGGCATCACTCAATCTCAAATATACCACAAGAGGTAAGAAACAGTCACTAGAGAGATAAGTGATGCCTGAAAAGGCCCCAGTGAAAGAAGCGGCATCTGAACTGTCCTGAGAGAGAGGAGCAATGCCTTGAACAGTCCTGGGGAGAGTAGCGGCACCAGACGGTGTAAGCCGCCTGCCGGTAGCATAAGCTATGTAAGTTGCTATCAAAATCGAAGAGGCTCGGATACCATGTATGGAAAATGGATCTTGGACCTAACTCAACCTCAAAAGCTAGCTCAAGAGCTAAATCCAAGACCACAAAAGGAGACAAAATATCACACATTTGAAATGCCTACGGCTGAACATCTGGATCGTGGAATTTATAATGATCCAAAGTTACTCTACCTCTTACCTTAAAATTTTAGCCCAGATGTGAATACTTTAACATAGAACCATAGCAAGCAAAGTACGAGTCTCAGTACTACAAATCAAAAAATTTACATGCTTTAGACCAAGAAAAAGAACTTGACCTAACATTTGTTTTTTTTGGGGGGGGGATTAAATAAATCTTTCTAACATTTAAAAGTGTAAAAATGTAGTTCAAATGTGTAACAGAGTGGACCATTAATTATGAGTTCTTGACTGATCGAACAATATGAAAAAGTATTTCACTTGCTAGAAATGGTCATTGTGCAAGCCCCAAAATGTAAACCACAACACTCAAAAGTGATGAAGACTTTAAAAGTTAAAAGTAGTTTGGTGTATTTAACATTATCAGAAGATTAGGCCAATACATTTTCAAAAAATATATATTTCATGTTAGAAAATGAAGAGCATGGAACATATTTTCCAACATTTTCTCCATTTCAGGGAAAGAAAAGAACTCAAAAGACTAACAATTTGGAAAATGAGGAATAAACCATTAAACAATATAACCAAGGACAAATATCAAGTCCCAAACATGGACATCATGGTAAAGGTTCCTTAAATCAAATGAACTTGACCCTGCTGCTAGGTGGCGACCTATTTGGAGGAACCAAGTGGATATCCTTTTTCTAATTATAAAAAGTATACAATATTTTTTTATAAGAGAAGATATACTGTATTCTAAAGGTGATAGGATATCTCACCTTAAAATTTTCGATAACTTATTTGCTGATTCAGGCAAGAACCAGCATAGGACAATTGTTTTTGAAGTATCTCCTGAAATGGAAAAAACTTCTGTGCCAGATTCTGGAAATGTCTTTTTGGATTTTCTGAAAACGTGATTGTATAATGCATGGATATTTGAAAATGTCCTTTTAGGTGCTTTGGAAAAAACAAAAGTTGGGAAAAGAAATCCTTCGAAATTACTCTAAAACCCCACTGAATTATCAGAAGAACTTCAAGGACCAAAAAGTTTTTATTCAAGAGTTCTCCCCATGACTATCTAAAGCCAGCACATAATTCAACAATAACTTACGAGTGCCAGTTCCGCTTTATGATCCCAACAACACGTCCAGTTGGGCGAGAAGATTTCATTTCCTCGGATGCAGTTTGCCCTTGATTCAAAACTCTAGGAGCATCATCAGCACTATTTGGAGCTAAATGAACATCTTCTTCTTCGTCTTCAGGATACAAAATAGTTATGAGATTTACATGAACAGAAAGTTTTTGCACCATAATGAAAGCAAGCAGGGACAATCGTGATGGACAGGCATGCAGGAGAAGAGGGAAAAGTTCAAAATTGTTTTGCATGGAATTTATAAGACATTAATTTGAATTGAATAATTCATTCATAGTAGAAAAAAATATTAAAGTAGTTCCCGGAGGAGTAAGTTTAAGATAAGCTATTACAGTAAAAATAATATGGAATGACTCAAGTTTTTGAATTTTGTAAAATCTGTACAAGTAATAATAATTAGAAGTGGGTCAAACGTCCTAAAATAGAAATGTAATTCCATAAATGGTAAGCAAGGAGTACTGAATTTTTCCTTCATATCATAGAAAGGGAACCGCTTGGTATCATCAGTTTTGGTTCAACAAAAACTAAAAAGCTCTGAAATCCGTCATGGCTGCAAGCATTGAGTAAGCAAGCAGGCTTATGAGACAGAAAAAACACCAAAAATGGAATTTCTTCTAATATCTCACAGACCAACCTGAGCAACCTCGCTAAACTACAGCTTTTTCAGACAAAAAAAACAAAAGATCACCATAATGGGTTAGGCTCACACTTGCCTTTTCTCAGACAAACCAAAAAACTTTGAAACCCGTCATGGCTGCAGGCATCAGTTAGCCTTATGAGACAGAGAAGAAACACCAAAAATGGAATTTTTTCCAAAATCTTATAGACCCACCTGATCTGCCATGCCAAGCTACAGTTTTTTCAGACAAAAACTAAAAAATCACCATAATGGGGTAGGCTCATATTAGCCTTTTCTCAGACAAAACCCAAAAAACTTTGAAATCCGTCATGGCTGCAAGCATTAGTTAGCCTTATGAGACAGGAAAGTAACATCAAAAAAAGAATTTTTTCCAAAATCGTATACTCGCCTGAGCTGCCACGCCAAGCTACAGTTTTTTCAGACAAAAAACCAAAATAACAACATAACGGGGTAGGCACATATTACCCTTTACTCAGACAAAAACCAAAAAACTTCGAAATCTGTCATGGCTGATAGCATCAGTTAGCCTTATGAGACAGAAGAAATACCAAATGTCATTTTTTTCAAAATCTCATAAACCCACCTGAGCTGCCATGCCAAGCTACAATTTTTTTCAGACAAAAACCAAAAAATCAACGTAATGGTGTAGCTCATGTTAACCATGTCTCAGACAAAAACCAAAAGGCTTTGAAACCCGTCATGGCTGCAAGCATTGAGTAGGCTTATGAAACAAAGAAGAAACACCAAAAACTGGAACTTTTTCCAAAATCTCATAGACCTGCCTGAGCTACCACTCCAAGCTACAAATTTTTCCAGACAAAAAGACAAAAAATCACCGTAATGGGGTAGGCTCATATTAGCCTTCTCTAAGACAAAAACCAAAAAGCTTTGAAATCCGTCATGGCTGCAAGCATCGGTTAGCCTTATGAATCAGAGGAAAAACACCAAAAATGGATTTTTTTCTAAAATCCCTTAGACCCACCAGAGCTGCCAAACGGGTGGTAAAAGGGTAACTAAAGGGTTGGATTCAGGCCAAGTGTTGGAGACAAGGCAATTAACTACTAATTAGCTCGATTCAACTGTTTTGTGTTAGTCAATTAGGGCATGTAGACCACTTCTGTAACGGCAAGGACATGATTGATCGAGACAGTTAAAGCAGGGTATATCTAGATCATTTTGCATACTTCAGGGGCAAATTTGAAATTTTCACGATATAAGTATGTCATGTACATTAAAGAAAACAAGAAAGAAAGAAAGTGGACGGACCTTCATCAGCTAATGCCAAAGACTTCTCCTCCTGCCACTGTTCTTGAGGCAAAAGCTCAACCGCCACTATATCACCATCAAAACCCCTATTCATATTTGCACGCCCGTATATAATTATCTCATCACCGATACTTTCACTACCAACATATGCTTCAAATGGATTAAAACGGTTAACACGAAGTTTCCCCTGGTGGAAAAGTCCTCGAAGCAAACCCGAAGTAATTTCTGACATGGGTTTATGCTACAGAAAGCATGAATAACAGACAAGTTTAGGAGGTCATAGCCTTAAAAACAGCACCAATAAAATAGTTTAAAGAAATTTTACTAAGCAGTTAAAAATACCTCATTGTAAATGACTTTTCGCTTTGAAGGCCTCAAATCCTCAACATCCTCCATATTAACTTCTTCAGAAGGAGGCTGAACTATTAGGTCAAGCAATTCCGCCTGACCAAGCGACTTTACATAACACTCAACTGAGATCAATGGAAGTAAGTCAGTAAAGATCCTGAAGATGAATTTAACTGACTAAGCAAGTGCAACAGGTAACTCGAGAAAACTATGTACACAGTAACGACCAATGAGAACTTTCACGAACACTAACAGAAGCCTCTCAGTGTTCAAATCAATACAGCCACAGTATCACACTACTGAATGATTGACATCAAACAACTACAAGCAAGCTCTACCTGTCTCTGCAGAAATACCCTCATCAATTGCCTTCTTCTTGTTTTCTCTATCATTCGTAATTAGCAAGACACTTACTGAGCTGCCAAGATGATGATGATACCATTTAGCTGCGACCCTAATAGCTGAACCACCAAAAAGTGCCAAAATTTGTTAATCTACTGGTGCTTACAAACAAAAGCATTCAACTTCATTAAGAATAGGTAGAAGCCATAATGTGAAGACCCATTAGAGACAGACGACCAAGGTTCTCGACTATACTTTTCCAAATCATGTTAACGTTTCCTGCTCTGCTTCTTGTCTATGAAACATAATATAGCTCGATGCACTCAGATACTTGAAGAGATTCGAAGCTTTACTAGAGAACAAAAATAGAACTTTGTTTCATTTTTTCAAGAGATCTTACTACATCATCAACATATCAAAAATACGGAGACACACAAAACAGAAAATTAGTGTGAGATACTCCAGTAGAGGGCAGGATGATAAAGGACCATATTATTTTTAAGACCAATGCATAAGAGACAAATTACCAACCTAATTAGGATTCTGATAGACTAAATATTTTCCAGGGGAGGACATGATTACGATACCCACATCCTTCAACACCACCACCAAAAAAAAATTGTGTGTGTGTGGCAGCGTACCAGGCTTGAACTCTTGGCTTAGCGGCATGAAGAGGACTCTCTCGACCACCATGAACAAGAATGGCCGGTCACCACCAAACTTTTAAAGTGGGTTTGTCTTCTAGACTTATTGGTGTAATAGATCTATTAAATATACTAAAAACAATAATAGACTTAATTAAAGAAACTAAATCAATAAATTACGAGCGAGAAAATAGACGAGACAAATTGAGCCCTACATAACAAGATGTGTTGAGAAGCTAAACTAACATCATCTCAGTTCTATTGTCATACCTTTTCAGTCAATGTCAGCTTTAAATCACAAAATTCTAAGTTCCAGTATTTCTAGAAAAAACTAAGGGTCCTTTGGTTTTTGGTTTGGGATATCAGGAAAAATATCACTGTATATGTCTCTATTATTTTACACCGGATAGAAGGTGGAACAAAAATACTTGTATTATTATACATGGATAAACATCAGAAGGACCCAAAATTACCCTTCATGTTAATTCAGAGGTTCTTATTCTGTCATCGGCCAGATCTCCACAGAAAGAAAACCTGAAGAACGAAGTGCTTCACTCCTCAGTGCACCTCAGAACCCAAGAGATCCTTAGCTGGGTCTGTGAAAGAAATAGGCAAGGAGATACCTTCACTTTTCTAGTGATTGATTTTCCCAAAATTTAGTATCTTTACAGCCCTAGCTATAACATCACATTTAGAAACTGAAAAGCAATGAAGTCAAGCATTCTATTCCTCACTTTGTATTGCCATTGATAATGCAAAATATCCAGTTAGCTCCCTCCCATTAGAAAAAAGTCCAGATACAACTTTAATACATCTAAACTCCATTTTTTTAATGGAAAATACCAGACGGGAACCGCAGGAGCAAAGCTTTCTTTTGTAAAGTTCAGATTCTGAATCAAAGACACTACACTGCTGTTCAAAACTAGGGATATAATTGTAGACAAAATCTTATTCAATTGAAAACAAACACATTCTACTTCCTTTTCTTTTTTTTTGATAAAGTAACAAACACATTTTACATTATATATAGCATATCCAACTTTAATACAATGAACCAAAGGTCCAATAAGAAATGCATATGAACTGTAATAATTCAGTGATAATTAATCTCCGTACTACAATCCCATTATAGTAATCGATCCAAATGACCCCTGAGTAACTAGATTATAGTGCAATGGGGTCTTCAAGACTCGATCAACAGTTGGAACTGAAACAACAACAACAACAACAACAACATACCCAATAAAATGTCACTAGTGGGGTTTGGAGAGAGTAGAGTGTATGTAGACCTTACCCCTACCTCGAAAAGGGTAGAGAGGTTGTTTCCCGGAGACTCTCAGCTCAACAAGAGAGATAATAATATCAGGAAAAAAACAAAAGAAAAGGCATGTAACAACAAAAGACGCCAGAAAGAAAATAACAACGAATAAGTGAAAGGACAATAACACAAAACTATGCAAAACACCAATGTGAACACAACATATACCGTTAACAAACCTACACAAAACTCTATCAGACTACCTGGTACAAAGAGGGAAGAACTCACGACTACCCCCTAGCCTACCACCCTAATGCTCGACCTCCACATGTTCCTATCAAGAGCCATGTCCTCGAAAATCTGAGTCGCGCTATGTCCTGCCTTATCACCTCGCCCCAATACTTCTTAGGCCGCTCTCTGCCTCTTCTCGTACCTATCAAAGTCAATCGCTCACACCTCCTAACCGGTGCATCTAGGCTTCTCTTCTGCACGTGTCTGAACCATCTAAGTCGCGCTTCCCGCATCTTGTCGTCCACGAGAGTCACGCCCACCCTCTCCCGAATATCTTCATTCCTAATCTTATCCAACCTAGTGTGCCCACACATTCATCTCAACATCCTCATTTCTGCTACTTTCATCTTCTGGATATGTGAATTCTTAATTGGCCAACAATCAGCTCCATACAACATGGTCGGTCTAACTACCGCTCTATAAAACTTATCTTTGAATTTCGGTGGCACATTCTTGTCACACAGGACTCCAGACGCTAACCTCCATTTCAACCACATCCCCCCAATACGGTGCGTAACATCCCCGTCGATCTCCCCATTTCCCTAGATAATTGACCCTTAGTACTTAAAACTCTCTCTTGAGGATGACCTGTGAGTCAAGCCTGACTTCCACATCCGCTTCCCCGTCACGTCGCTGAACTTACATTCCACACGTTCCGTCTTAGTCCTACTCAACTCGAAACCTTTAGACTCCAGGTTCTGCCTCCATACATCCGGTCTCCCATTCACGCCGCCTCGCGTCTCATCAATCAGAACTATATCATCAACGAACAACATACACCATGGCACCTCTCCTTGGATATGGTGTGTCAGTGCTTCCATCGCCAGAGCAAATAAGAACGGGCTGAGCGCAGATCCTTGGTAGAACCCCATAACAACCGGAAAAGGCTCTGAGTCACCTCCCACAGTCCTAACCCGAGTCATAGCTCCATCATACATATCCTTTGTTGCCCTAATGTAAGTCACTGGCACACCTTTCACCTCCAAACACCTCCAAAGGACGTCCCTAGGAACCTTGGCATACGCCTTCTCTAAGTCAATAAACACCATATGCAAATCCCTCTTCCTATCCCTGTATAGTTCCACCAACCTCCTGATAAGGTGGATAGCTTCCGTAGTAGAACGACCCGGCATGAACCCGAACTGGTTTTCCGATATAGACACCGCCCTCCCTATCCTCCCTTCCACCACCCTCTCCCACACTTTCATGGTATGACTTAGTAACTTGGAACTGAAACAGAAACTAATAATTGCAGCATGACTATTTAAAATAGTGTGTACTATACAACAGGAGCATAGTCCCTTGTACATAGGCTACTGACTAGTCCAGTTCTCATCAAACATGCAAGTAAAAATGTACAGCTATTTGTTCTTTACTGATCAAACACGTAAGTATGGCCTTTAATGCACTTCTTTTAACATGGACCTTTATGCACTTAATAAACATGCAATGTAAGTATGACCTTTAATTTGCTTAACAAAAGCATAACTATAGGATTTAGAGAAATTAGGATGGAAGGGCCCAGACAGCTAGTGGATAATACAGAAATGCATGGCACAAAATGTTCAAGAAAAACAATGAAATACAACTTTAATTGCAGCTATACAAAGTTGAACAGACAAACCTCTATCATTCCGATCATTCGGGCTTTCACCAGCCATGGCCTCCACATAAGTATCCCTGAACAATGTGCAAATGAAGGAATATTTTTCATCAGATTTCAGCCTTGGCTGTAACCAGTAGCTATAGATATCTAGTAGTGTTATGGATAATGTAAGTGGATCGGCCAAAAGGAACACCAAAATCCCTAATTATAGCAGTAGACGTTATTCTACTTATCCAAAAAAAGCCATATGTAGCAATCAGCAAAGCTGTAAGAGGGAGAGCTAACATCGGGACCAGTGGGCAAATGGAGTTTGCCTGCTTTACTTGCATCTGCCTTCTGATTTTATGCAACTCTTTACGCGGAAAAGATGACAGATTTTAAAAATAGTCTGAAATAGTGCTACACACTTTTCATTGCAACTAAAGGAGCATTGACCGAAGAGTTTTCAGCAAGTGCTACACTCTCATTGAGAGCTAGTCATGGACATACAACTAAAGGGACCAATAAAGCAATTAATTTTTTCCTGCCCGATGTGATAAACAGTATACCTTCTTATCCTACCTCTTTTTCTCGTTGTCTTTTTAAAAATTCAATAATCTATTCCCTTTATGCCAAAAAGAAAATGACCTGTGCGGTACAAGCAGATCAAATGACAAACATTACCCTAGCACTCAAAGCCTATAATTCTTGCACCACTGCCCTCTTCCCAAAATGCTGCAACCGGAATTTTGCTAAGCACGAGGGGAAAAGCATTATTGAGAACGAGAGAACAACACAATTAAGTATTTCACCATAGGCAGTGGTTTTGTCAGAGCATAAAGAGCCTGGATTTTTCAAAAGGCAAGTGAAATTGATAGCAACATAACTAGGGTAATAGAGGAAGAAAAAAGGAACATACTTGTGATATTCATTAGAAAAGACAAAGAAGTTCCTTAAAGAATTGCTACAAAGAGCCCTGAGTCTGTTATAAACTGCAATATTCTTGTTCTTGACCTCCGCCAATACCACAGATAACACTACCACATTGTCAATAGCGGGATTCTCCAGCAAATCAATCTAACACACAAATCCAATATATCAAACAATAAATCCAATAAAAAAATTAAGTAGAGATGTTATCAAATTATATATGCAGTACCTGGTTGAGAACAACGTTGGTGTCAAGAACAAGAATAGTGGAGCGAGAGGCGCTTAAGCGGGCAGATGACTTGTCACAACCTTTGTCGCAAAAGGGAGCTCCGCAATAAATATCGTCTCGTAAATAGTGTTCCCTAACTTCCTGAAATCCAAATAGGAATCCATAATTAAAACCCTAAACGAGAAAAAGAACAAATACAGAAGCAGCGCCAATTATGAATGAGAAAGGTATGGGAATGAGGAGTGCAGACCTTCAGTATTCTGCCTTGTCTTGTTTGGCGTGTGAATGCTTTGCTCTTCAGCATGTTGCAGTTGCAGTTGCAGTTGCTATGATTCTAGAAGTATTGGGGTTTATGGGTTTTGTTCGTTCTTTGGTATTGATTCTTGGACTAAACCGCTGTTGTTTGTGTTCGATAATAGAAAGAGGCTCCTTGTAAGAGGAAGAAGCGGCTCTCTTTTATATTTCTTGAATTTAGGCTTTCCCCTTGAAGCTTTGGGATTTGGAGGCTAAAAGAAAAGGAGGGTTTATATTTAACGCTATTATCATGAATTATTGTGTCTTTACGCTTGTTAGGATGGTTGTTACATGTTATTTTATAATGTATTGTATTATATTATTTGATAAATATAATATAATACATTTCACATCATTAATACAAAGAATAAAATAAAGAAAAATTATGATACGAGGTAAATTTATCTATCTACAATATATTAAAAATAGGAAACTCTTTAATGAAAAGTCAGATTACTATTTTACCCTTAATCTACAATAATTAATACGAAATTGCCATTTTTCTTAAAAATATCCATTTTTAAAAAAAACAAATCTACAACCTCACGCCAGAACCCAACAGACGCTTGGACAGAGACACCTTCTCTTTCAAACAAAAATCCTCTGATTAACTTCACGTCTGAACTGAACAGACGCCTGTCGATACACACCTTATCTTTCAAACATTAACGATCATCTTCCCAACAGTTGCATCCATAGATTTATTGTCTTTAAAAGCAGAACCTTATGGTTATTTCCTCACAGTATTTTCTCTACTCTGCTAAAGCAACAGCTCTGGAATCTAAATTCTCCTCCACTAAATCCTTATATTTTTCAATTGGTGTTCTCCTATTTATCGTTTTCGCCGCAATCTATTTGCTACACAAATCTTTGCCGCCATTACAATTTCATCCATATATTTTCACCCAAAAATTGTTGCCGATATTTCTCTTTCGCTAATTCAAGTTGTAAGCCATGATCACGCTCAACTATGTCTTATAGAAAGACTAAACGGGCGCTGCAAATATAATCCGGGGTATTACGCCCAGAGTCAATCCCACAGGGAATTTACGTATCAATTAAGTCTTTAAAATACTAAACTGTTACTTAATCACTTTTCTCAAGACTTTTGAATATCAAGTGGTGATGTTTACTAAATCTAATAACAAAATAATAAACTAGCAATTAACTAACAATATAGTGTAAACAATGATAATAAAGGTCTAAGGTTATGGTTTCCCCCGTTGGTGAATTCTTTCTCGGATACTTCTTATAGCTTGATTAATCGTCTCTATCAATCATGAACACTCTATCTACCATAAATCTCTCTCAAGTAATTATGATAATTTACTAGACGCACTCTCTCAAGTTACGCTAGCTAGATTGCATTACAGTTCACTTTAGATTGCACCCGAGGTATCGTTATCTCTAATCCAACCTCTAAACCCTCGGTTATGACTTTCGTCTATACTCCGGGAGGGATGTTGTTCAAACAACTACCTAAATATGCACTATCTCTCAAGTATATACATAATAACTAGGAACAGCTAATTGAGGGCCCTTTCAATCAACTACAACAAGAACGTAGTTGAACAAATAGAG